>JAAGNO010000364.1:0-20780 GCA_033439905.1 Ceryle rudis
CTGGATATTAGGAAACATTTCTTCACTGAAAGGGTTATCAGGCATTGGAATGGTCTGCCCAGGGCAGTGGTGGAGTCGCCATCCTTGAAGGCATTTAAATCATGTGTGGACCTGGTTCTTAGGGACCTGGTTTAGTGAGGAGCTTGCAGTGTTAGGTTGAAGGTTGCACTAGACGATCTTGAAGGTCTCTTCCAACCAAAGACATTCTGTGATTCTGTGAAAGTGTTCTTTTGGTTATATTTTCACAAATTGGTGACTAGAGCTTAATACTACCATATGTCTAGATTTCTCAGGTGTCTTTGGTGATGGTTTTTTTCCCCTCCAAATAGGTGGGCTTTTATAGGGGCTGAGGAAATCTGCCATCACAAACTTGCAGGTTTGAACACAGCACCCCTGAATCATCTATGGCCACAAAAATCTCAGAGAAACTGGCACTTTGGGATATGCTGGACCTGCTGAGCATGCATTGAGCAAAAGATATGCATGCATGTAACTGTATTGGCATGTATTTAGTGCAGATGGAGACCTAACATCCTTATTGTTTCCATATACAGATGTTAGAAAATCAGTGTTACACAGGCTCACTCTATGTACTGAGGATCAAGATAGAATAATAGAATAGTTTTGGTCTGAAGAGCCCTTTAAGATCATCAAGTACAACCATTAACCCAGCACTGCCAGGTCACCACTAAACCCTATCCCTCAGCACCGCATCTGTGTGTCCTTTGAAGACCTACAGGAGTGGTAACCACCACCTCCCTGGGCATTTGGTTCCAGTGCTAACATCCCCAGTCCTCATTTGGTATATGCCATTCTACCTTTCCTTCAGTAGGGATACTGTGCTCCTTTTGAAATCAGTGTTCACATGTTTAGTCTGCTGAGAGTTACACAGGTGGATCAGGGTTCCTACACAAGGAAGGGTCCCTGCTTTTAGAAGATTTGGCAGGATGTACTCTGCATCTGGAGCTCTGCATGATGAATTCTGATCGTCTGGAGAGTCAGATCTACTGAAAAATGAAGTTAATGCAGTTTGGCCTTGAGGAATCAAATGACTGTAGAATCTGATATAGTCATGGCAGGCTCATGTTCTGTTATCTGCTCATTAAAAATTGCAGTTCCCTGTCCAGGATCAGTCACAATTCATCTTGTCTGACTTAGCAGATGGGAGTCTGTTCAGTCTTCTGTAATCAAAGCCTACTGAGAAATGCTATTAGTGTGATATTAAAATTGCTTTGAAGAAATTGCAGAATTTTTTCCACTTTAACTTATCTGCTTATTGGAAAAGAGACTTGTATAATTACTGTAAAGTCCTTCAATCATGAATTTTGTCATGCAGTTCTGTTGAAAAATACTATCCTTTCGGTTGCAGTTGTATTGAGTAACTTGAGAAATATAGTTCTAAACGTATGTCTGATTCAAAAGAGTTAAGTGGGTTTTTAACAGCATTTATTGATTATGAATGTATATGGCTAACATATGGAATAGCTTGAGCAAGCAGTGCATTGAAAACAGCTCAGCAGCAGAGAAGCAAGCCTGTAAGCCATATGTGCTATAATCTAGCCTGACAGTAAATTGCATTGCAATGCTTATGTTCCACTTAAATCTGAAGATGATTTACAGAGTTACATCTTTTTAGAACCGATTTAATACCAGATAGATTATACTGGAGATTTGGGGAAAATAGGAGGTACTGAACAATTTCAGGGAAGCAAAACTTGTGTGGGTATTTTGTCAAAACTGACAAAGGGTAGATAATTGAAGTGTGAGAGAAAGGAGCCTGGGGAGGACTAAGCACAGGAAAGAGGCCTTGCAAAGTAAAGTGAGTATATCAGATTAAGGTCAGTAAAACTCTTAAATTCACCTCTAGGCTGCAAAAGCAGGGCTCAGAAGATCATTTGGCTGTAGAAAAGCATGCAACAGTACATGTTTGTTGCCAGAAGAGGCTAACAATACCCCCTTGACCCACAGTCCCCTCAGATCACTATACATGTTAAATTAAAAACTGTCAGAGATCTTGTTTTGCACCCACTAGAATGCTGTTCATCTCATGAATCAAGTACATATGTAAAGCAGTTCTTTAAACACAGCCAGGAATATTATACTGGGTATTTCACTTTATCACCATGTTTACAGTCGTGTACTGTTTCCCATTTTTAATGCTAATTTAATTGATCTCTCTCCACGGGAAGAAAGTAATGAGGGTATCTTTCTACACAGGTGAAAAGATGTAGAAGTGTTAAATTCCATAAACCCTCTCTGCAGCTGTCTGGGATTAGGAGAAAGCTAATGACTGTATAATGAGCCATGATTAGAATAAATTCCAGCTGCAGTCCAGTAGTCCTGTCCTGTTTCTAGGAGCAGAAGAAACTGGTTCCTCCATGCATATACTCCTTTTTACTGTCACATAGAAATGCAGCATGTGTTTCTGGAGATTGATTTCCGTTTCCTCTCAGCACTGAGCTGAGGCAGGGAAACTTTAAGAAACATAAAGCAAAGCAATTATTGAAAGCAAAACATTTTTACTGAGAACCCTGTGTATCTTGACCCCTTAATCACTTGATCTTGATGACACTGATGGAGCTTTAGTGGTACACTGTACAACACGAATCAGCTTCCGCTTGTCTCAGCAAGATAAAATTTCTGAATCGTGAGGAGAGTGAAGAACGATACAGCAGTCACCCCCTCTTTGTTCTCAGGAACACTTCTCCCCAGTTAGAAGTTTGAAAAATGCACTTGGAGTGATACAGACTTTTGACCTTATTCTCCATCAGAAGTAGGAGGGAATCTTACACCAAGCAGAGGAAACAACCTGTTGACTCATTTGAAGCCTTTGTTCATAAAATGCCTCTGGATCCATCAAATCATTACTCCTATTTTCACTTCAGAGGACATCGGAGTAGTGTTAGATAGAAATAATCCAGTATTTTCTCCAATTTCAAGAGCATTCTTAGCTATTATTCACCCATTAGTTACCTATGTAACACCATAGATTTCTTGAGAAAATTAGGAAAATTATTAATCCCTGCAGTAGGTGACTCAGAAAGCTTCTACACAACAGAGTAGCAGAACGTAGTAAAAATTTGGTATCTACTGCATTTCTCAGAAAAAAAAGTTCTGTTTTTGCTCTTTTGAAATCCGAATACATCGTGTTCAGTTGTCATTCATATAGATAAATTAACATCTCTGCAGGTAAGAATATGGAAGAGTTTGGACCTGTGGCCATCAGGAACTAGCACCTTGCTGTGCGATGTGAGACAACTTAGAAAAAGCCTAGCACAATTTTAGGTTTTAAAAGATTCAGGTTATGCTTAACCTAATGTATGACTAAAGTATTTTTCTAGGAAGCCTAGGAGATATTTTGAAACAGTGGAAGAAAAATAGGTTACCTTGGCTATTCTAATATTTGAGTTAAAATACAGCTGTTTGTTTCCTTGAGGGAAAGCTTCCTGAGGAGAGAAGGAAGAGAGGGAGGTGCTGATCTGTTCTCCCTGGTATCCAGTGATAGGATATGTGGGAATGGTTCAGAGCTGCACCACGGGAGGTTTAGACTGGACATTAGGAATCATTTCTATACTGAGAGGGTTGTCAAACACTGGAACAAGCTTCCGAGAGAGGTGGCTGATGCCCCGAGCCTGACAGTTTGTAAGAGACTGGTCAATGCCTTTATTAACATGCTTTAACTTTTGGTGAGCCCTGAAGTGGTCAGGCAGTTGGACTAGATCATTGAAGGCCCCTTCCAAATAAAATATTCTATTGTATTCTAAAAACAGTATTTGCTTTAACAATGAGAAATACTTAACGGTGTCCAGCTAGAAAGAGGTAATAAACCAGTGAGTGATAGTTTTTAGTAACTTTTTTAATAGCATTGCATTATCCTTTAGTGCCCTATGTGACTGTCAAGTTAATAGCATTATTTTCTTTTAGTTTTGATAAGAGCAAGTTAGATTCTAAACACATGCTTTCACTACACCTTAAAGAAATGCCTAAGCTGGAAATTGAATAGAATTCCTGCTTACTGCATAGCAATCAAAGCACAACCCCTTACCAGCAAGAAGAAGAAATTGAAAACTAATTTCAAGGTTCAGGATTAATTCTCTGTCAAACTGACAGAATGGATCCTACATTAGGATATGTTTAGCGTAAATGTACAGCCTTCTTTACCTGTTCCTTTCAGTGTGCAAGTAAGTAATTACTTTGACTTCATGGTTCCATAACTTGAGCATTTTAAAAGTTACACGCCTGTGAATCTGGTTTAAATATCTACAAATGCATCCTTTTAATCAAATAAATCCAGCAGTTTGTTTCCTGTTAATGTCACTGATCTCTACTGATGACCTTTTCCTGAATATGTTTTTCCATCTTCCCTGCAGCAATTGCTTAGAAATGATTGACATATAAGGAGTTGGCTATGGCAAACAGGAAACGTCAAAGCACTACAGCCAGCATGCTGGATCACAGAGCAAGAGCTTGCCCTACTTTGTCTCACAACAGGGAGCCTGAAAATGAAGAAAGTGACCTTCCTATTGAAGATTATGCAGCAAAGGAGGTGGAACTAGCAGCAGTCAGAGCAGGTAGTCCTACGCCTGTGGAACATGAGTGCAATGATCATAGTGGTGATGGTGACTCCAGCTCTGACTATGTGAATAACACCTCTGAGGAGGAGGACTATGATGAAGGCTTGCCAGAAGAAGAGGAGGGGATCACATACTACATTAGATACTGTCCAGAGGATGACAGTTACTTGGAAGGAATGGACTGCAATGGGGAGGAGTATGTTCCCCATGAGGAGCACCACATTGAAACAGATGAATGTCAGGAAGCTGTAGAAGAATGGGCTGAAGGTAAAAGTCAGCACCGAGATGAAAATGAGGTGACAGACAGGCAAGAGTGGCAGGAAGGTCAAGATAATGGTGTTCAGATTTTGGAGGATGAAGTGTCATCTTTGGAGATTCAAGACCAAGAAGAAAACATCCAGTACTGCCAAAGCGAAGGTGGCTATCCAGACTATTACCCAGCAGAGGCTAATGGAAACTCGCAGGGAGTATCACCATACCATTCTAGAAAAGAGGATGCAGAGCTGGAAGAGCAGGAAGAGGACATTGACCAGATTGTAGCAGAAATCAAAATGAGTATGAGCATGAGCAGTATTAATAGTACAACAGAAATGAGTCCAGAGCACACTGGGACTGAAAACATGGCACATGACTATAAAGAGACTTGCTCAAAGGGAGAAGCTGTTCACAATGCTAGCAGGCATGAGGGGAGGCCCAAATCACTGAATATCCCATCTGCCTCTAAGCATGGTGGAGATGTCCCTAGAGGTTTCAAAGCAAAGTCAAGAACCCCAGAGGACAGACAGAAGTGGCCACAAGAGCAGGTATGAGGATTCTTTGCTTAAGCAGACTCGGAGGCATTATGCCAATGTTATTTATTCCAAACAGAACTAGAGAGCAGTATTTTTACTTTTTTACTCTGTATTGCATTCGCAGCTACATAATCACATTGTATGATTGAAAAAAGGGGCTGAATATAGTGAATTTAGATAGAGAACTCGAAAAGAGGTTTCACACAGAGAACAGACATTTCCAAGTAAAACAATTCCAGATGGATGGGGCAAAACTAGTTTATTTACACTATACTTATTCTGCAGTGACACACTAGATAAGTTAAAAGTAATTGCTCACTAAGGCAGGAGCCCTTAATGGAAAAAACCTCCAAGTACTTCAGTGCTGACCCCAGTTTTGTTTTCAGTATAGTGTATGCCAAGGCTAGATACAGCACATGTAAAAACTGCAAAAAGTGCCCATGTATTGCTGTCGGTTTGTACTAGCTGGACATATTTTGACCTTGGCAAGAAGGGAGAAATCGGAGCTTTACTTGTATTCAATTGCTGTTTAGCAGGTTTTTTACAAGAAGGGTGTAGATGTTAATTTAAAACACGTATGATCTTTTCTTGTTCTAATCTTGAGCACCAGAAAAAAGAATCTGGGAATGAAGCTCAAACCTTTCTAGAGGAACAGAAGTGTTTTTGTCTTTCATTTTTTTTAAGTTTCAAACTGAACATGCTTACTTCCTTATAGAGACACATATCTAATTCCCTTTGCTCTAAGGTCAGCTTAGAGCTTTGGCTTTGCATCTCTGAAGTTGTATGCAGCTGAATTTTAGTTATCTTCTGCAATGAAGAGAGATCTACCTAAGAGGTAAAACGTATCCTTACTAATCTGTCACCTAAATACATGTTGAATGAATTATCTTGTCTTATTTTTAATTATAGTGCTTTATTAACCTTCAGGTATGTTTCTTGTTTGAAATCTATAAATACTATGATTTTTCTGTAGTGAAGTGCCCCACAGTTAAGCAATTCAATTTAGATGATTCCATTAAAAACAGACATTAAAATATGTCAATTCTTCTGAAAAACAGTAAAAGGAAATCAAATGTTTAAGTATGTGCTGATGAAACAGGTTGACATTTATTATAATTGAGCTAAAAAATATTAGGGAGATATTTTCAAATTTCCCATAGCTACAGCAAGATTTTAATACTAACTTTTATATTTTATTTTCAGAAGTATAATTAGAACCAAATTGTGTAGCTTACTATATTCAGCGCCTTACTGCCAGCATAAAAGTTCTAGCTTGGGTGGATAAGCTTGATGATCTTGACCGGTTTGAATTGTTACTAGGTATTGGCTGGGAGCAGAGAGGTCTAGCTAGCATGGTTTAGACTAATGATGGTCTTTCTGGCACAGTACACCAGCAGCTGCTACTGGGAGTATTGCTTCTTGTAAGTTTTGAAAGTATTTGCAGAACAAAAGAGAGGAGGACCTCTTGAATAAGAAAGCTAGTGGATTCTTCTATATGCTTGAATAAGAAATCGTTGTGGTTTTTTCCCCCCTGAATGACTACTAGTTCAAAACCGAATTCAAAACAGACTTTCAACATCTTTTTGTACTCTTTCAAAATTTATTTTTGCCAGATTGCTAACAACTTGGTCTAACTGCTAACAACTGCTACAAAATAGCACCAGGCTATTCATACCACTGGTGTGAAAAATAAAGAAAGGGACCTAAGCATTGCCGAGTTGCCAGTCTGAGCTTTAATCGTTATTTCCAGTCTTTCTTGGGCGAATGCCTTAATCTTTTTTAATAACAGAGGAAGCGCTGCTGTGATAGGTAGCTACCAGTTGGCATTTAGCCATTGAGTTTCTACAATCACTCTCCATAAAAAACAAACTATTGTCTAATGGATAGATCATTAAACAATAAACAGTATTTCATTCCTCCAGATATGAAGGAAACTAGAGATACAGACAGAGATACAGCACAAGTGCCCATTTCAGTTCAGCATAAAGGGATAAACAAACTAGGTAACAAGACATGCATTTCATTTGTAAGAAAGGAGGCAGGGCAAAGCTGCTGTGGACATCTTCACTGAAGAGAAGAGCACATAGGCCTCCAAGGCGTAAAGGTAGCTTGATACAGAAGCTCACAAATGGAGACATGAGGAGATCATCCTCTTCCCCCATCCCAAGGGATATAAAGGAAGGATAAAAAAAATTAAATATTCTTTGGCAAGCATTACTTGAATGTGTTTATCATAACACCACCAGTCTTCTCTTCCTGTGTTCTGTTCGCCCACTGCAGGTTGCTTATCATCCTCAGCTTTATCTGAAAATCAAGCCATTTTTGTGTGGAAATTAGAATAAGAATACTGTATCCATTTCTGTCAAATTGAGTTTTATACTTAATAGGTCCTTAAATGTCCGTAACGTGAGGTGTAGCAGGACCTTTAATGTAGATATTGGACTTTAAAGAATTTAGATAAAGCGCAGAGAATTTTGTTTTTTCTTCTGGGGCATTCAATACTTTTAATAAAAAAATGTCTAAGAGATGGATGCAATTAGTATACTGTCTAAATGAACCCGTGTCTCATTTGTGAAACTGAGGTAGACAATACTTTAATTACAATAATTATGTTTTAACATAGTGAAAGGAGAAAAACCCAAGGCCATTTTTAGGAGATTTGCGTGCTAAACATGTTTGCAGGGAATTGACTTGGAAGATCCTTGGTTTTGTTGTCTAAAAGATTTCAGTTACTAAAAGGGACAGTACAAAATATCATGGTGAGAGTGATGACACAGAAGCATGCATACTGTATACAAAACAACTTTTTGCCCAAATTCTTTAAGCAAATGTTGAACCAGATCCTATGTGTATCTCAGTTTTTGTAAATAATCAAACAGGAAGGTGCATTTTGTGGTTTTATGCACATACTGCGCTGTCCTTAGCTTTTTTTTCATGTTTATGCTCCTGTCCTCCTTTCCTGCCTCCCATAGGTAGTAATACTGCTGCATGAGTTTCAGGTTAGTTACCAGTAACTGATACACAATACATTTTCACATACCTTTAAAAACATTGTTATTAACTCTTAGCCCATGATAAATGCTAGCAATTGTCTTGCATACAAAATGTTAAATAACCCCTAGACAAATGCAGTTTTAAAGCTTCCACTTGCTAGGTTTGCTTTCCACAATTAACCACCGGAGAACAGTAGTCACTTCTAAGACTCAACAGTTCTAGGAGAATGGAAAACAAAGTAAACATCTCCAGTCTTAAATATCCATGCTCACTCTTGAAAACTTTGGGGTGTGTGAGCTTGCTTCTATGAGCCTTTGCTTGTAAATACCTCTGGGGGAGTGCAGAAAAGGATCTGCACTTGACAAGACTGAGGAAAGCCCAGACTATGTTTAGTGTGTATTTGCTCAAACTCACTGCTTACTGCAGGCTGTCCATGCTTACATCAAAGAAAGGCATTATGTCTATGAAATTGAAACTGTAGAGTTTTGGGCATTTTAGGACACAACTGAAATTTAACAACTTCAAGCTGGGAGTTTCCTTCACCCCCATCTGGCATCTTAGCCATCCCAGACTGAAGCAATCATTAAAGTATGTGAGACATGAAGAAATTTTCTAATTTTGCTCATAATTTTATGTGTCAGCTTCATGCAAAGAAGTGGAATATGGTCAGACAGCCTATTGATGTAATTCTCCTGAATTATCACAGTTTTTATTGTAAAATAAACATTCCTTTTTGAAATGCTATTACATTTGCATAGCATCAAGTTTAGCTAGAATATTATTGGTTTGGAACACAATCAACCTAGAAACAGATTGACTGGGTGGAAAATGAGAACAGTTGCCTGTTGCAGATGAGTTCTTGTACTGAGCAAAACCTTTTCTTAAAAAATGTAAGCCCTTTTTTAAGGGCTTGGTTTAAACTGAATCTTAAACCACAAAAAGGCTTGTCTCCAGATCAGTTCACTGCAAAGTTTCCTGTCCTGCTTTCTTCCCACAGAGCAGTACAGTATGGAACAGCCCCAGGCCCATCCTGCTGCTGACAGCATTGGGAACTTTAGTTTGTTTCTCTTATTGCACCCATAAGACATCTGCAGAGAATGATGGCATTGCCTGTTACGTTACTAATACTAAGTTAATGCTAACTCTATACAGTCAAGTAGTGTAATTAAAGAGTGGTAGAAGCACTCAAGAAAAAATGTTGCCAAAACATTGTACAGCAGCTGAAATAATACTGATGGAAGATGTCTTTTGCATTAATGGGACTCATAATTAAGTAACTGATCCTCTTTGGAACCTCATATGTGGCAGAGTTTACTCTTTTCATGCCAACTAGAGCCATACTTTTATGAAATACTGGTATTGGTGTGGCCTGAGAGCTACTTCTGAGGAGTGGGCATTAAAGATGACTATGGGTTTCAACACTTGAGCATTGACTGTCGAATCAGCCCTTTGTTCTTCATGTCTTGTCTACTTAGATTTTAGAGTGCAGACCCGTGAGTATACATATTATCTCCTACCCTATTTAAGCAGATCTGTTTACCAATAATAAAAGATAAAGCTTTTAACAGCACCAACCTGCTATCTTCAACTATACCCTTTTGAAGAAACAGGGATTTGCCATTAAGAAGGAGGAACTTAGAGACTAGTCTCCTTTTTTATGATGCTTCCTGTGACATGTGAATCCGATTGCTTTTCATTTTTCAATCATATTTTCATACCACTGGCATACATTTGAGAACCTAACCAAATATGCTTATACAAACTCCTCTGGTAAGGACCTCACGAGGTTCTGCAGTGTTGGTCTCGTTTCCTAACTTTCATATTGGCTACGCCCTTACACTTTTTCAACATGGACATTCAGAGACAGATAAAATATTGCTAACAAAATTTGTGAAGGAAAAATTTACCAAGTCTTTTTTTTCATCTGAGTTTGTTCTCCAACAGCTTTGCACACTTCGGTGCTGATCACCTGTTTTTTACCTGTATTAGTAGAGCTCAGTATTGATACAAATATTTGAGGTTTATTCCCTTCTCTTGGCATGGGCAGAGCGCTCTTCAGCTGCAAAGAGCCCAAATCCAGGAGTCTTTTGTCCATAAAAGATCTGACCCTTAGAACAGCCTGGAGCAGTTGTTAGACACTTTAGAAAACCTGAATCTTAGGAATGTCTTACTGGAGTTCAGTCTGAGTATTATGGGATGCATTTGATAGAATTTGTAGAAAACGCAAATCATGTAAATGGAGAGTATTAAAAACCCCTTAGTTCATTCTCCCATATGTTCTAGGCAGCTGTGAGACAGAAATATTAAATGGCTATTACTGAGTGACAGTTCCCATACTTAGCAAGTGCAAGTACTTACTGAAAATTGATAAACAGTCCAAACATTCTCAAACAAAATCAGTTTATTTTTGTGCTAATTGGCTGAATGAAATCCCGACACCAGAGACAGCAGAAACAATGCCTCTTACCTAAAGACTCATGAGTGACCGAGTATTCTCTGGGAGGTTTAAAGCAGAAGGCAGCACGCACTCCAAATTACATCTGCATAAAAATGCACTATTCAGCGCAGCTGTTTCTCTGAAACTCCCATTGTGGCTGGCTCTCAATTTTAAATATATGCAAGATAAGATGATAAAAATAACTTGGTGATTGTTTTAATGCTTATTGAAATTGAATAGAGTATTCATTCTTTTGTGGAATGCTTAGATCTCTAAACTTACTTTGATTCCTCTCAACACCAGTTCCATGCTCGAAACTTGACTTGCTTACTTGGATCTACTCCTACGCATATTCTTCTCTTCACTTCTGACGTGTGCTAGCATCACCTCTAAATTAGCACATACATAATGGAATATTTGTGAAAGAAAAGAGTGTGAGGTTTGGTGCCCCCCCCTTTTTTTTTTTTGTGATCAGAATCAGAAATCCTTCAGCTAGTCAAAAACTGTCTCATTGGCATTCTTTCCAAGTGTATCCTGCTGGGTTAAATTGCTGCTACTGATGATAACATGCTACTGATGTTACAGTAGCTAATGCAGCAGCTCAGGAAGGATATATTGAGCCATTCCCACTATACATCACCAGCGTCTGCGACAGAAGTTATTTCACTCATGTAGTTTTAAGGGGAACAGTACCACCATGATAGACTTGTTACTAGGTTACCATCTCTTGATTCAAAAAGATGTTCTAGATGCACTTTGACGTTTCTATAAACATAGCAGTATTTAAGTATCAGGAACACACATGGCCCAGTGATAATTTCTCTTCAGGAACCAACAGAAGATGATAGAAGCTGAAACTAGAAAGTGAAGCTCTGACAAGTGACAAGGATAGTAATACTCACCTGCTTTACCTTTGTTCTAGAGAGACAACAAACCTGGATGAAAAGTCAATTAGATCTGTTGGTTTACTCGTGCAACAGGTAACTTAAATAGTCTAGTCAACCTACCACAAAACATCTCTTCGCCAAGAAGGTTTTTTTAATTCTTGGAGCCTATCACAAGGAATATTTCTCAGTTGGAACCGACCACAAAACAGTATTTTCTAAGAAGCTTAGTAGTCTTTAAGATGAGTTTCAAAATTCAGAAGCCAGTATACATTATTTGATAATATTTGAACAGTATTGCTGGCAAAGAGATTGGCAGGTATGGATCATAAGCCTCATTATTCAAATGTTTAATGTAGTAATAAAACCTTACCACGCCTTTGAGCAGCACTTGGTGCTTGTTTACCAACCCTCTACCAAAAAAGTTAACAACTCTGAAAAGACTAATCTTTCATTCCTCTCTCATCAACTTATTCCTCTGAATAAAACATGTAAGGGACTAAACTGCTGGTTTCCAGTGCTTCATCAGCACCGACCATCGCAGCAGCATTCACGATCAGAGGTGGCGACTTTGAGGAGGACCATATGCTGAGAGGAGCTTTTGACTGAAAAGCAAAACAGCTTACACTGGAGTAAACAACCAGTAGCTTTAAGAAACAGTAGAACTCAGTCATTACCAGCCCTCACTTCTAGCTAAAAGGAGCTTTATTCTGCAGGAAGGGGTGGTTATAAAGGGAGTCTGGTTGGCTGGGAGGTGTCCTGCAAGATTTGTGGGAGGATGGAGGCCCACATGGCCCCTAGATCTGGCTATTAGCCATCAGGACAGGGCTGGACAGGGCACTGGTGGAACTGCAGGCTGTTTCTGAAAGATGTGCATAGATGCTTCAGTGACCTCAAGTAGAGTCTGATTTTCCCCTCAGACTAAAGACTTTCTGCTGCCTCATGCTCTTTCACATGATACTGGACACTGCCTCAGTACTTGCTTAGAAGCAAAAGTATTAGTAACATTGCACCTTTAATATTTTAATGTTTTTATATCTTTCCTTTGCAGAATCTGTCCTCTTACCAGAATCATCTTGTAGGATAAGAGACTTTTAACATAGCTGTACCTCTGTGTTAGTGTGCGGTCAGTGTCACACTGCTGGTTTAGCTTTAGGTCCTATTCTAAACTGCAAGGTCAGGGTATAAAGTATTTATAACACCTTATAATGTTTCCCTTAAATGGGATTTTTTTCTAGCTATTGTAACACTTTAAACAACAATATAAATTGGAAACTCTGTAAGAAACATGAAGAAAGCAAGTATCTAGTATGGTAATTTATTTGACATTGCACCTGGGGAGTATGAACCAACTTCCACCCCACACTGAATACGAGAATTTATGTTTTCTAAAAATAATTCCATACAGAAGCGCCAAGACAATCCCTTCATCTTTGGTTTAGAAGCATCTCCTTCATATATAACTGTGTAAGGGAGGGAGATACAGCCTCACCTACTCTGCATAGTTTTCTCCTTTTGACACTCTAAGTCTTACGGAAAGAAATGGAAGCCCTTCTCCCTGGACTTCTCTCTGACCTTTCCTTCTGGGATACCATGCTGGCAAACATTTATCATGGAGATCTCACCCTTATGTTGTAAAGGGTCATTGGAACAGCCCCCATATTTGCAGACAAATACAGGCACAACTCCCCTTACTGACTAGTTATTTTTGCTAGTGCTGAAGGGCCACAGGGTGTGCTACACTCCAAAGCTGAGAAGATCTCAAGAATATGGTATTACACTCAGCTTTGTTTGGCGGAAGCGCTCACAGTGACACCTTCCCTATCGCAACACTTTTAAAGAGCAAAGTGTTAATAGATCAGCCAGAGGTGGAACATATTGTGTGCACAGATGTGCATAAAAGACATGGAAGAATTCCTTGTGCCTGAGATTCTGCATAATTAGACTGGGGCTCCTAAACATGTAGGTGAAATACTGAGGGGAAAAAAAGCGCCTTCATGGGCAGAGACCAAAGAGCAAGTAAAAAGTACTTCTGATGTGCCTTGTAGAGGTGAGGTCATTGATCCCAACTCATCATGTATTTTGCACAGGTTTCTCTTTGGAACCCAGGCAATATACAGTAATAACGTAAATACTACGTATGTGACACATCTATGCTACAAGGCTTGTTTATATTCCTAAAATTCTGAATTAGGAACTCCAGTAAATTACAGCTATGTATAAATAAAAAATGAAATATTAATGAAGTGTTTAGTTATATTTTATGTTAGGAGTACATGGAATTATATATACAATTATTACCAAAGAGCATGGTCAGTATTACGATCCCCTGGACTGAATAAGTTTATTAACATTTAAGATTTGTGACAGACAAGTTTCAGTAATGTTTATGGCACCCAGATTATGCTTACAAAACCAGTCAACCAATTCTTCATACGCAGGTGCATTTTTAGTTCGGTCGAGTGTGTGGTAATCAGAACTGACAGAGCTTTAAATTATTAACATTCTGTTGTACCTACTGGAGTTAATATATTTACTGTCACTGTTTACAGTTTAATGTATCTTCATTGTGGCCATGTCATCTTCTCTGCTTAAAGCATACCTGATCTAATCTTACTATTCTAGGGGAAAAAAGTACAATTATTATTCTTGTTTTATTAAGTCCTCTAGATATTTGTTTACCTCATTAATATATTTCACTGTGCATCAACACATATTGCTCCATATTAGTTTAACCATGCAATATAATTATCTGTCTTGTCTCAAACGGAATAACATTTACAAGCAGGGATATGGTAAGCTGCTTAGCTACGACAGCCATGTAGACAGGGCACTAGTCAGTGCATCCCCAAGGCTTGGTGCTCTGTGTAGATCTCAGATAAGATCTTCCCTAAGACCCTGGAGTTATGTTCACATGTAACATTCAGGCTGACCCTGTGAAGTAATACTGGTTCTGTGTTGTCCGTTTGCACCGTTGTTGATACAGGTTCCTATTTGTGAAGCCTTACAATGACGGTGGCATTTAGGCACTCTGTTTTTTTATACATAATGGGGAAACTAAGAACAAAAGAAAGTGAAATATCCTATACCATAAAATTGTTCAGGAAATAACCTTGGTTTTCCAGATTCCTAACACTGAAACTCTTGAGTCATGAAAATGTCACTTTCTTGGTACGTATGGGACATGGGCTGTCCCTTGCCAGGTGCTGGTGTTCTGTGACTTGTGTCAGGTCTGAAGAAGAAATTCTGCTGAGAGTATTGGAACTTAGAAGGAAAAGAGTGTTCTGTAGTTTAAAGACTTATTATTTTCCTTGTGTAAGGTTTTATATTTTCCCTTCTACATTTCTTAAGAAGCCTGAAGTTGTGCTGCCAACATTATGTAGATTTGCTCGGCCTAAAAGGAAGGAGATGCCATGAACAGAGACTCCTATATTCAGTGCTAGGATTCTGGTTTTCTGATCAGAGGTGGCCATTAGGACTATTTTGATTTTGTCCAATACTGAGAATAAACAGATTTTAAAATTCTGACTTTGGTTTCTGAGTGGGCTGAACTTGTCATTATTTGCCTTAATTTCATGTGAAAAATTTGCATTGAAATAAAATAATTTAAACTGAAACTAGTGGTGTAAATACTACTTAATAATTGAAATGTCTTGTTATTTACATCAAAGTAGATATTTCATTATAATTAAACAGCTCAAAGTGTTTGCATGTATCTCATATTTGTTAAATTGCAGTAGAAAATTCCAACTATTATATCACATTTCAGTATCAATAATGACTATTGCTTGCAACATGCTACATGTAATTAACTACACAGAAATAACTACACAGAACAGCTTCATGACCAACGACTGTTGTAAAATGGAGAACATGCTAAGTACAGTTTCATATGTTATTTTTGTATGCATTTTTTATTTAAATTTTCCAAATGTATTTTAATTTGGTGAAAATTTTCTGACTGTCTTTGCATTATTGACTTCCACTGAAATCTATTCTTTATTTTGAAGCTTTTCAGAAGACAAAAATATTTGAAATCCTTTCTCTTTTTTCTTACAGGTGTGTAATGGTTTAGAGCAGCCGAGGAAGCAACAGCGTTCAGACCTCAATGGACCAGTTGACAATAATAATACACCTGAGGTAGGTACCTTAGGCTGCAGGGGCCTTTCTGCTGCCTGTGTTCCTGTGGTCAGGCTTCCATGAGGGAAAGCAGGCACTGAATTATCCACTTTCTCCTTCTCACACACAGATTATTAGGCTCTGTTCCTGTTCCTGAACTGCCAATAAAGAACGTGTCTGTATATTCCAAAAAGTTCTTGAGCTATACCTGTGAATTTGTTGCTGCCATATTCATTTTGTGTAACTGTCCACTACATGTACTCAAGCCTAACATTTTCTGATGACATAGAATAGGGAGAACACTTCAGAGGTTCTGATTTTGGATTATTGGAGAGCAAAAGTAGCATCCAAAAGAAATTGGCTTTTGCCTTTTTTCTCTTACCCCTGCCCCACAATGTCAGTTTTTGAAACCAAAGGACTGCTTCATTCCCAGAGGAATAATTATCTTTAAATAACTCCTAATATCAAACATATCATTCAGTGCTGAATGCTCAAATGATTCACATCTTTTTGTGTGGCTTCTGTGGTAAGATGTGTCCTGGCTCAGAGAGCTGTGAAAAAGACACAGTGATAGGCAGACCTGCGCTTGTCACTGAAGACTGGAGCAAAGAAGACACCTAAGAATGTGGACTGAGGTTCTGCTTGAGGCTAGACATAATGAAATGAAATTCAGACTTAAAAGCAGAAGTCTGTTATCAAAAAAACATATAAGGTATATAGCCTGTAGCCTGTTACATTAATGAAGAGGCATTTCTAAAGCCTTTTCCCATAATGGAGAAATCAGCCTATTTCCTGGAAACAAGAATGCCTGAGGAGGCTGGCAAAAGACAAGCAAAGGGAAGGACTGTATATTGAGAATAGAGACAGTAGCATAAAAAGAGCCCTGTTGTGCCCCCTGCAGAGAAAAGTGCAATGCTATGTACAGTGCAATCAGGGGCAGTTCTTTCTATTCACTGACCCAGAATCTTGCTTTGTAAAATGTTGTTAAATATTCTTGATTGGAAATTTGGGGTATTAGTAGGCAGTGTGATCTAATGGACAAACTACTGCTGGTTTGTATTGCTTATTTGACAGATGGCTTCCTAGGTCATTTTCATGTTCTTCACCCCACCCTCCTTTATTTTTTTATGTGGTGGGATCTGCTTAAAATGCTTTGGGATTCCAGGTAAAGTGCACCAATCAGGTTGGGCTAATTACTGTGATGTAATGTGTTTCCCTATGCTAAATAGTGCCTATGCAAACATTATACTGAGAAAATTGATTACTTTTAAACAATGGCCCGCTGTTTAAATACAATATGAATTCATCTCAGTTTGTGAAAATGATTTTGTTACAACTATACCATTTTTATTTCTCAACAGACAAAGAAAGTGTCTTCATTTCCAAGTTTTGTTGATGGTAAGTTTTATATCATCCATAGTTAAAGTAGAATAAAATGGAATCAAATTCTTTAATATATTTTTAAAATAACATTTTAAAATTCTAAGAACCAGTGAAACCCAAGCGAATATTGCTGAAAAGTTTTAAGTATTGAACATTTTCATCCGCCCCTGTGGCAGTGGGAGCCTATTGGTAATACAAAGGAGGAGCAGAGAAGGATTAAGGTGAAGATAGAGACAGCTACAAATCTGGAAGGGGGTAAAAATGTGATAATTGTGGGGCCCAGCAGGTCGTAGATTTATGGAAGTATAAGAGCACCCTATTTTTCCTGGCCCTGTGCAGAGGAAGGAATCATTTAACTGTTCAGAGCAGCCCCTATATCACTTTGATGCGATGCCCGTTACTGTACTCTGGAAATGTCATTTGTTGGCCCAAATGGAAAGGTTCTCCTAACCTGACAAAAACTTGGTAATCCAATCCTCTGTTTAGGAGAGCCATGCTTCCATGTGCTTCTTGAATCTCCTTTGCACTGCTATTATGTGTTTTCTGTTTGGAGAAAAACAAGTCAATATATCAACACAAAAAACTGGACAGATATAAAATGGGATTATACTGAAAAATATTATCATTCTCTGATTCACAGACAGCTGAAGAACTTTCTATGGGGAAAACGCATACAGCTCTTCCTGCAAAGGAAATGTCTACACTGTAAAGTGAAAAAATACAGTAGGAAACCTCTAAGGATCTGACCCTTTAGATCTGCCATGAACACATTTTCCCCACAATGGACATGAAAAATGAATGTTAAAAAGTTGATTTCTAATGGCATTCTCAACTCAGGGAAAACTTACCTTGATTCAGAATAATATTAGAATGCCCAACACATTTTTATTCTATTCTCTGATGTCGTCAGCTTGACTAGAAACTTCTGGTTTTAGCCATTTCCTTGAAGAGCTAGAGCAAATGGAAAGTTCAAAGATTGACCCTTTTATGCACATTGACATCTGAAGGAAATTACCTGTAACTCTTGGCATGTACTGGCTAACAGGCCCTAAATAGAGCTAAATTAAATGCATTTCCCAAAGGTGGCAGAGAGAAGGAAGCAAGCTGGTACTTCGTAATAAGCTTCTACTGATGGTGAACAACTATAAAGGGAGGCAGCATGAGCAGAGCTTTAAAACGGACTAAAATATCCACCCCTCAGTGCTTGCAGACAGAGCTGTGCATTTTAACTTACTGGGATGAAAAGTTTATGTCTTTTTCTTTCCTTGCCAATCAGCTCCCTACTCTGTTGGAAAGTATATTCTTTTAGATAGAGAATACTTTTTTTTTTTTTTTTTAGTTCAGTCATTTTGCTATCTCTGATGTCTTTTCTATAGTCACACGGTATGGGAGGATAAGCTATCTATTAGGCTTTTTCTGTTGTAGGTATTTTATGGCATTGTCTAATACAAATAAATATGTAGCTCAGTAGGAGCTTATGATAGCTAACATGAATGCTTTCTGAATTCAAAGAAAAACAGTTTTATTATTCATTTGTATGTAGACTCCCAAAAGGAATAGGACCCTACTGCACATAAGAAAAGATTCTGCCAGCTGACACTCCCTCCATGTTCTTCCCTGAGCTTTGACGGCTATACCATAACCATTTGCTGATTATATTCATATTCAGCTCTTCAGGCACTTAACTTTCAGCATGACTCCTTAACTACAGTAGTTGTATCTATATTAATACATATTTTTCATATGCCATGTGGACATAAGAACAAATTAAGATAATATGAACAAAAAATATTGCAGATGTGTCCTTTTGCTATTAGAATTGATGCAGTAGTGGTACCACTACAAGCTTGTAGTGGCAATTACTTCTGTGTTCAGGGGTTCTGGCTTTGTTGCTCTCTCTGTTTGTCCTATCACCATAAATCTGATTCCCTTACATGCAAACTCCATGATGAAGTAAAGAAATCAGCCAAAATATGGAACTTGCAGATAGCCATTCAGCAAGGTGACACATGCCCTGTGTCCATTTACTACTCATGCAAAATCTGCTGTAGTGCCACACACCCCAAGGTCTCTGTGATTTCATGGGGTATGATGGTTCTCAGCAGGAAGTTGAGAGTGCTCCTTGTGCTGAGGGCAGTCGGAATCCTTGGTTTAGACAGGATTTTAGACAAATATAAAAATATGTTCCTAACAGATTATTAAATTCAGATATGCTGAATTACTGAATGAATATTCTTTTTCTTATTTTATGAATAGAAATGATAAGTTAATTTAAAACTTTTTAGACTTAGTCTAGAAAAATGTTTATACTCATGGCATTAATACATCAGCAGAAAAACAAGTAATCTCTATTGCACTGATGATGTAGTGAAGAAATGTACCGTTAGATTTTTCAGAAATAGTTATCTAATGTTTAAGCACCAATACTCAACATAAAATTCCAGTCTTTGTTCACGTCGAACTAATACTGAAGTTTCATCTTTCTTCTTCCCTTCCTCATCAGTAAGCATTACACACTCTGAGTCAAGGGCATGCTTAAGTGATCTGATAAGCTGGGACCTCAGCCAAGTCTGCATTTTCATATTATTTAAAGCAGTCAGAGAGAAGGGAAGAAAACACTCAGGTAACCTAATTTGACCCTGGCAATTTTCAATAACATTGCATCCTTCCAACAGATGTCTTAGTTTACCTGACAGTTGCTTACATTGCCTTCATGATGGGAAGTGTATGTTGGAAATGTTTACTGCCCATCACGCCTGTTGTTTTTTGTTTGTTTTTCTGTATTAGCTGTTACTGTAAGCATTTTATACATGCTTTTGTGTTATGCATGATGTTGCAGAATTTGTTGCTAGTATAATGATTCTGCAAAAAATCACCTTCTAATGCTATGAAGAGATGGTGAAACTACATCCAATCAAAAAACCAAAACACCCAATCTTCAAAGAATCCAAATAAACAGAATTAGGATTAGCAAATTGCTTAAAATTCTACATTATTCTGTGTTCAAGAAGTCTTTCAGACAAATTAGGTAACAAACACCATTGCTGTCACCAAACAGTCAGTATGTGAGAAGAATTTGTTGTCTCCTTTGTAACACTCATTAGTTTCACAGACCCATAATATATGGTGGGGATTTCTGTTTCATGCTGGAGATGCTTGCAGTGTATATGGAAAAACAGGTCTCTACACGTGCCTTTGGAAGTGCCTTTGACATGCATAGCCTATCTATGACTTGGAAATCGAGACAAAAATGTCTTGCTCAGACATAGAAAGCACCAATATAACTGGAAGGGGGCTAAATTCCACTTTCTTGAAAATAACTGAAGAGAAAACAAGCTTTCTTCACTTCAGACAGAACTTTTGTGATAGAAAGGAAGTATAATAAGGGTTTGATTAATTTTAAATAACCAGCACAGTTTGTTTTTAATTTTTTTAGTTGACATCCTGAAGACTCTTAGAATTTTGGGGTTTAGCCTGATGTAATAGCTCAGTTAGAACTTAAGCTGGCCAATTCTGTTAAGGATAACAAAATATTTTTATAAATACATTAATAATAAAAGGAGGGTCAGAGAAAATATTCATTTCTTACGGGATGAAG
>JAAGNO010000366.1:0-20912 GCA_033439905.1 Ceryle rudis
CCCAGGGCAGGGGTGGAGTCCCCGGGATCCCTGGAGGGGTTTCCAAGCCCCCCGTGGAGCTGTGGTGTTGAGGGCCATGGGTCAGTGGTGCCCTGGCAGTGCTGGGTTAATGGTTGGACTCTGTGATCTGAAAGGTCTTTTCCAACCAAAATATTGGTTGATGATTCTTCACCATCACTGTTAGTGAGGTATCAGTAACTTGCCACCATGCTCCAGCCTTCCTGGGCAGCTAAGTCCACATCCCTGACGTCTCTGGCAGCATCACCTTGCCCAAGCCCACAGCCAGCCTGTCTGTGGGCAAACAGCTACACCCCCTGCCACACCATGCTCCAGGAACACAGCCAGAACACTGGCCCAGAGAGACAAGCGACGCGGGAGAGACCAGCACGGCTGCGTTTGCATATTTTCATTTACAAGTTACTCAGAATAGCAAATGTGAAGAATTTTTAAAATCAGATATATTTGTGAGAAAGCAGCATGCAATAAGAAGATGAGATAAAGAAGATTAAAATATATCCACAGAAAAATAATTTACTTACACTGACACTAGAAGAATAGATTTTTCATGTACTTGAAAGGAGAACAGGAAAAATGACAACGCACAACTAATCTTAGAAAGGAAATCAGAGATGTATTAGTACGTGTGACTGCAATGCAAAGCACTCTCAGTTCCTCTGCTGGCACAGGCTTTACATGAATGTATGAGCTAAATGATCTGATTTTTCTAATTAACTGCTACATTTACTCCAGTGCAATTTACAGGTACGCAGAGCTGCGGCGGTAACCACCTGTACACACTACAAAATAGATCGTTTGGAAGTTTACCCAGAATTATGCAGAAAGCACTTCCTGTAAAGAGCCCTAGCTCTTTGCTCAGCTTTGACACAAGCATCCCTACCAAGTAAACACAACGTTCACCGGCAAAGTTCAGTCACGGTGAGAACCACCCACCTTTCTGACATAACATTTTGCTTGTCATCATGAGCAGGGAACACATCAAAGTAAACAAACTGTCTTTCCCCACCCCCCCCAAATAAATACACACCATAAACCGTAGCACTTATCCCTTCTAAGAATTGGTTTAAGTTTTAGGCAATGTTGCAATAAACTCTCCAACTGTATTCATATAAAATTAAAAATAGAAATTATCTTGTAACTCTTGAAACCTGAGAACAAGCTCCATATAAGTTTGATTTCAAAGAAAACGGATTTTTGTGTGTGAGTCACATTAATCTGCTTAGATTCAATGCTATGATATGACTAAGAAGAGGGAAACATTTGGGAAAATAGTACCATTTTCTTTTCAAACCGCTAATGAGTTTACAATGTCCATCTCGGGACTTGAATTGAATTTTGCAGCCAATGCAGTAAAAAAAAAAAAAAAAAAAAAAAAAAAAGTACTTTGGAAGCTAAACAAAAAGAGGAGAAATTCCAACTCCATATGAGGCTTTAATGCGTATGGAATCTTACAAAGAGTCTTCAGAGGAAGGTAATAAAAATACAGCATAAATTAAATTAAAAAAAATAATAATGGGGCTAAGGGAAAAAGTCTGAATTTAAGAGACAGTTCAGACCCCACTAGAGATGTGATAACAAAACACTTTTAAACTGATCTCTCAGCAGAAACAGGATGGCATTTAATGGTACATACACTTCTGCACGTGACAGCGCTGGTCACACACCCGTGCTCAGTGGTGGCTCTAAACCAAGGAGCAATTAAAAACACACACTTACCAAAGCATATTTAAATCCTCGAAGCGAAGGCTGGACAGTTAGTTTTATACAAGTAGGAAGCAGGCTCAGGAACGTGACAGCAAAACTACAGGATTTTGTAAGAAAACCAGTTTTAATACATGAGTATCTATGTCCACGATATCATAAACTCACTTTTGATAACTGTGCAAGTTAGGAATTTAATTGTGATGTTCTGAAGTACAAAATCCCTCAAGGAAACTCAGTTGCAGAAGAGCACTGAACAGTCTTCACTGACATAAGCACTTTTTCAAAATAAAACATATCCAGTAACATTTCAGACTCTGTAGATCTAGACTTGAATTCTTCGCTTTGTCAAAAAAACCCCGCAACGGTGAACTCTGAATTCTAAAAGGTGATCCTTGAAGAGGAATACGTGCAAATCTTTACTCTGTTTTAACCAAACAAGTAGATGCATCGCTATATAAACAAGCAGGAAGTTTTTTCATTCATAAATATTCCAAACAGTACTTGGGGAAACCCCTTACCACTTGGAAGAAAAGTACAGTATAGGAAAGAAAACATGGTTTTTCCATTTTTTAAACACAATTTCTCATAATTCTTTGACAAAAATTACTCATTATGCAAATATAATGGAGATAAACTACCTAAAGCACTTCAGTTATGTCTTACCTGAGCTTGAGCTGAGTTTGAGGTGAGACTATATTCTTTATCTTTATAAGGACACTTAGACTGCACCAAATGTTGGCTACTTTATCCTGAAAAAAAAAAAAAAAATCGGGTAATTAGTGACAATTACATTCATTTAAACTTATGTCAAAAACAAGGCTTGGGAGGTGGGGGATCGTTGGGTTTTTAGCACGATACTGCAAAGGGACACTTGCTGATATACAGCATATTCTCTCATGTATTTGATATATATATGTATCTACTTGGATGATACTTCAAATTATTCTGATCTTCAAAAATGGAAAGTTTCAAGAGATTCAGTTAAAACATGTTCTAAAATAACTGAGAAATAGCTCTTCAGCCCAAGTGACTACTTCTGAACTCTTGAGACGGCACGTTTTGTGAAGATATGTTTCTGAAAGCCCCTGTCCCTGACTAAACAGTGGCACACAAGAATCTTCTTTCAAATGTGAAGCCGTTCTGTATACTGTCACATTTCATTACATACCTGAATGTATTTAGCTGCGCTCACTGCTTGCTAGCACTGACAGAGTTAACCTCTAATAAATCAAGAAGTCTAAAGACATTAGCAGTTGTGCTAGGATCGCTTTCCAAATTAAATCTGTAACTACAGCTCTCATGCTCGTGAAACTCATCCCTAAACAGCTGCTGGAATCACAGCTGTGTAGACATAACAGCCAGAACGCCACTAGCACCAACAACTGAGCCACCTTCCCCATGTGCTCACCAGCAATACGGAACATGCCCTTCAAATCTGCTGAGGATTACGAGGGAACAGGGGGTTTGGCAGCACCAGCAAACACACAGGGCGTCTACTTCACAGCCAATACCATTTTACAACCATCAGCATTTGTTACTGCTTCTGTAAATGGGAACCAATTCAAAGAACCTGTTACACGCACCCCAGTATAAATTTACTGCGCATTGCTTACGTGGACAATTTCTCATTTTATCTAGATTAGCATCCAGCGAGTCACTCCCCTGGTCAACTCAGGAAATATTTGGGCTAATATTAGACTAAAATGCTTAAGCTCTTTCGGACTCATTGGTTATTGTCATTTACAGATTTTATTTTTAATGCTGGTGCTGAATAAAAAGCACGGTGACCAAAACAATACATTTATAAATTCCAGATAATTGACAAGGAATAGGGTCACTAGGTTTGGGATTGGTGGTTGTTTTGTTTCGAGTTTTTTGTTTGTTTTTGTTTGGTTGACTGGTTTGGTTTTGGTTTATGGGTTTGGTGGGGGTTTTTTTAATTATTTGGTTTGGTTTTTTGGCAGGGAGGGGAGGTGGGTGTCTTGTGCAAGAGCTGTTTGGTGGTTCGTTGTTTTGTTTTTAATAAACTAGCAGAGAATACACTGAGAACACCTCCATAGCACTGCCTAAATAAAATGCTGCCTTTAGTATATCAGCATTAACTTTTGAAGAAAAAAAAGTACCAGTCATGATATGATTAATATCTAAAAAGAAAATTTAAGATTAATCAAACTACATAAGCATTTGCTTAAATCCCTGGGACATCAAAACGCAGAAACTCAAAGCTTCATTTTATTGGTTAAACTTGAAGTTGAGAATTTGCTTTTAAAAGTGTAATATTAAGGCTCATGCTCTAATTAAGCAAAACAACAGCAAGGACTCGCTGTCACTCGTGAAATGAGTACCTTTGCTTTTATCAGCGAGACTTGGCAGTAGGTAAATGAGCGACTGCTTTACTAGGTGGGGGCTGCAGCACTCGGCACCTTGCAGCGTGCAAATGTCCACAGCCTGAGGAAAATGGTAAAAGCAGAACTGACTTAAAACGTTTGAAAAATGTTGTGGAAACTTGCACTGAATATACAAGGTGGTCATAAAGGAAGTTCTAGGCTGCACCCAAAACACTTTTTTTTTTTTTAAATAAGAAAGCTTGTTGAAAATAGTTGAGCAGAACCAAAGACAGACTGAAGCTGTTAACTTTTAAGGTTACTTCTTCTGACACTGTCAATTACTATGGAATCTATGTCAATGGAAAAATGTATGGATTGAAGTATGAGTTTGATGATGGGATAAGTGTTGTCTACTCATATAATATCCTGGAAGATGCCAGCTGAGCTGGGGTTAAATACTGGATTAAATAACTGGCAAGAAATGACTGCTGAAGAAGCCATCTCAAATTACTAGCTCTGTGGTGTGTCTCGCACATGAAATCCCTAAAGGTCACGATGAAGGTTTCTCAAGGGATCTAAGAATACGGAACATTTAGAGCAGGGTGGGGGAGAAGAAAACATGCATGCCTCAAACAAGCCTCGGTCAATGGGAAAGAGTCTTCTGAGTACTTGCATGATTTGTTCCATGTCGGTACAGAACGGGAGCCAGCAGACAGCAAAGGAAGCCACCACTGTCCCTGCTATTTTAGTTAACAACACTAATCTGCAAGAGAGAGAAAAGCTTCCATCAGAAAAGAGAAATCCTGCTATAGGTAATAAAAGGCTGTTCTTAGTTTATAGCATAAAGCTTTTTTTTTTTTAATAGAGATACAGAACTGAAGATAACAAATCTAAACAAAATGAGCAACAAGAAAAAGTTCATCATCCCAAACTCAGCAAGGACAACTCCATGAGGCCCACAGAGCCACTGCTGTCAATCTGATCTGGTTGCCCACTGCAGCACATAGCTAATTTAGCTCAGAATGAAAGGATAGCTAGGCAGATTTGGTATCTGTTCAGTGGAAATAACGTGGATTTCAACCAGAAATGTTTATTTTGCAGGAGAGGGCTATGTTACAACAAGGTAAGTACCTTCCACTTGAAATTACTTCAGAAACCCACATGCAAAAATCACCTTCTCAGTGCCAGGCTGCCTTGGGCACATTCTTGAGAAAGATAAAAACAGTTTAAAGTCACTTACCCCTTTCCTTTCAGTCCCTTCTTGAAGCACTTTCCAAGTAAATAGCAAAAAAAAGGCAGAGAATGGTAGAGTTCCATTTGCTTATAATTTAAGGCCAAGCAAAACGCCGCTGACCCCAAGAGGTCCCAGTCGTGAGACAAACAAATCACACCCCACAAGGCAAAGCCAAGGCTCACTGAGTTGTATATGGTTTTTTACGTCAAGGACAACAGGACACACGTCTTCGCTGGAAGTCAGTAACAGACGCCCTGAGGGACAGCAGGCAGTAGTTTTTTTGAAGCTTGTTTTAAAAACACATTGCTAGTTACAACTCTGTTGTTCACAGACAGAAATAATTTTACTTTCATTTAAAGTGCCATTTTTATCTTTCCAAGGCTTGAGTCAAAGCTTGCACGGGCAAATAGGAGGACAAATAATGTGTGTTAATTATACATGTAATGTATATTCAGTCAACCAAGCTTTTGGTGACAGTGTTCAGATGCATCAGGGTAAACATGGGGTTTTTTCTTGGTATTTACATGATTAAGGATAAAGCTTTCAAAAGCCTCTCCTCCCAGTTCCCGAAAGAGACGTGCAGAATATTCAAATACATCAGTATTTAAATTAATATATTCTTTAGTTCAAGGACTCCTGGGGTTTTTGTGATTATATTAGCCTCACAATGCACCCTCATCCATGACCAGTTCCCTTAGCTGCTAATACTGTACAAACAGTGAATAATCATTACTAAAAGCAACGTTAGTTCCTTATGACTTTGAGAACACATTCCCAAGCTCAGCAGAGTTTGAAGAGACTAAGCTACACTTAATATTAAACTGCAACAGAACATCAGCTTTGTCCTTTACTGTTATTTTTACACAGCGACAGAAACCACCAAGAGATACTTGTGCTGTCAAAAATGTCACAGTATTTTTTCTTTGTCACACATTCAGATTGTCTACTCTGCTTTCAGCCCGAATTTCCCACCCAAAAATCACAACGTATGTTTGATACTAACTTCACATCAGCAAATTGTTACACCAGAAAGCTGTGATCTTGCAGAGCCGTTCAGCAGCAGTAAAGGTTAAATAAAATCTATTGACTTTTTGGGAGCTGGTTGCAGACAGTGAAGTTATTCACAAAAGAGTCCCAGGGCTGGAAAAGACCACAGGAGACCACACAGAACATCTGTCTGCTGCACCACAAGGTCTCCTACACCTACATCACCCCTGACATGAGGTTTCCTGAATCTTTTCTTAAAGATCTCATAAGCTGCAGATTCCACAACTTCCACAGCCAATCTATTCCAGCGTTTCACTTTAATTAAAGTTCACAAGACTTTTTCCATGTATTTAAAACTCCCCAAATACTCCCTATGTTAACTTCAGGCCGTTACTTCTTGCCCTGTCCAACACAGGACACGCAGAACTGATTTTTGCCTTCCTCTTTGTACATCTTATACGGATTAGAAAATTTTAACTCTGTGCCTTCTTCTGACCCCCAACTTCTCTCATCTAACATGAATTACATTCATTCCCATCCCCATTCTTGTAAGAGATCTCTCCTGGTGATCTACAGCTTTAAAGAGTCAGGCCAAAAAATAGAATTTCAGAATTCCTGACCTGTAACTCAAATATTCAGTGGCATTATGGATTCTTTTTTCCTTCAAAATCTGCTTTCTAAGATACATTATGTTCCAAGTTCGGATAAGGAGATAAGGAAACCTTATCACCATGTTCTAGTATTTAGAGGGTGGCTACAGAGAATATGGAGAGTCTCTCTTCACAAGCAGTTACATGGAACAGATAAATGAGTGGTAAAGGGTACAAGTTACTCCTGGGGAGAGTCAGATTGGACACAAGAGGAAAATTTTTCACAAAGTTAATTAGCCATTGGAATAAACTCCCCAGAGAAGTGGTGGAGTCCCCAGCATTGGACATAAATTTGCCTAGACCGGACTCTACCCAGGAAAGGTCGGACCAGATGATTCCTGAGGTCCCTTCCAACCTATAATTCTATGACTCTTAAGTTGACCATGCACACTCATGGAAGAAACCCACAAATTAGTAAACTACTCGACTATCAAAACTTGATTTAGTAGGTGATGCTGAGATTCAGTATCTCCTTTCAACATTTACAACTCCAGGATTGTGTCCCCCTCACTCGAGAGCACCAAGCAGCACAACCTGGAGTTGTCAGCTAGCAGCATTTGCTTGATGATGTGCAAAACAAAAATAAAAACAGAAATCTTATTAAAAAAACCCACCTGTGAAGGTGTCTGCCACCAATACTGACAAGGCTCTTGCAGCCTAACTCATATTAGATGCCTGACTTCGAAACAGTTGGCCGTAAAGCGACATCAATTGAGTTTCAAAGGGCAAGACAGAACAGCAGGTTTTATAGCTCTGAGTATCTGACACAACTACACTTGACACACGCTTCTCTCTGCTTTTGAGTCAGCAGAAGCCCCTCAGATAACTTTGTAAACAAAAACAACCCTCTGCCCGGCTAAAGACAAGTACTGAAGAACAGAGTTACTTTGTAAATGGGAATTCATGTCACTGCAGAACAAGGATACTGGAAGTGTCCATGGTCAATAAGAATGAGGCCTGGATAAAGCAGTATGCAGAGAGCACTGGAGACCTGGAAAGAAGAACCAGACCGAGAGGAGAAAATAATTTAGACATTAGACAGAGGAATTAATACTGCTTCTCCCACAAAAAAAAAAAAGGAGTGCCCCTCTGTGGTACACCCTATATATAGGAATCTTCTCCACAAGTGATCTTCTGTCAGTAATATTGTAGGAATAAAAAAGAGTAAGTATTTTCCATAAATAAGAAAATACTGTATGGAGAGCAACCTGCCCTTTGCCAACCAGCTCAAAGATCACCCACACCCATCTTAAACCTCGAAACCACTCCAAAAATCCAGAGACTTATATTTCCAAAACATATTGGTCCTACTGTAATGAGGGTACAGGACTAAGCATTTCCTAGATTCCCCCACAACACAACTCTGGGTTTTACCAACTAATATATTCTCAAAGAAATATAATTCAGGAGTTCATGGTTACTAAATTTCAGAGCATCTTGTTATTGCAAGCATTAAAATAATTGCTGTAAGATAAGGCAATGGCTTTAAAACTGAAAAGCCTTTAATACCAGATATACTGTCATCAGCTTTGTCTCAGTTGAAGCCATCAGTGTTCTGTATGTTAATTAACTCTCATACTCTTACATTTCTACCCTGTTTTAACATTATGTTTTCTTTGTTTTTTTTAATTTAGACCCATCAGATACTTGCCTTCTTTTTTGTAGATGTTTCTTTTAAGGAAAAACAATATAAAATAACTGCAGGAATATAAACCAGCAAATCAGCAACAAACACTGAAAAATAAAGATTAACTTTATGTTAGAATCCTACCACGTACCTCATCTGAATGCTATTCAAGTTGTGTATTTTCATCTGGATTGTGAATCTTTGATTCCACTTACAGTTTTAACTTTGGTGTAAAAAAAAAAAACACAAACCCAGACAATAACAACTACACTGTGTTGGAGTGAGACTAGTTGCCTAGTGAATGTGGGTGGGGTTCACATCTGCACCCTCCCTGAAAACTTCACTTTAGCCATTCAATTCAACTGAAGTTCGAAAGTCCTGTGACTATAGTTTCAGCTGAATATGATTTTCTATCGGCTCACATCGCGTTACGGTATGTTTTATTGTTTTAAAGATAGCTTGGGTTTGGCAGTTACACCAAAGCTTTTTTTTTATTATTATCAATTGCTTTGGGAAATAAAAAAATATATTGGTAAACAAGCATTCAAATATCAGAAAGTCCTTCATTAGGATAAACTGGGTAGTTCCACTTCAAAGGACAAAAAGAAATAGGTCTACAGAATTTGATCTTGTTAATGTTTCTAATGCTATCATTTCTGATGTCCAAAAGCTGCTGCTTCCACATGTTCAGCTGTTTTGGCTTCTGGCACAGCCTCAGTCAATAAGGGAGCAGACTCTAGTTCCTCACATGCCGAGCTGAGGGAAGGCATTCTTAATCCTCAAAAGAAATCGACTACAACTAGATCCAGTCAAGTGGTTTGATGGAACGGAGAGTCTGGAGACAAAATAAAGAAGCTCTAGATGATAACAATCTCCAGTGTATCCGTGTAAATTACTAATGATGTGGATAAAAAGACTAAAAGCAGTTATTTGGCTTTGATCCTCTGCCTACAGCAAATATATGTAAGTCAACCAGAAAACAGAACCAGCAGGTTCACCTGCCTAGAATTATGTCAGCTCCTGCTCAAACCACCAGGTGAATACTTCTTGGGTGCTGTCTTAAGACCCTGAGAAAAATCTCAGATTATTTCTATAAACCAGTTTCAGAAAATGTGCAATTTTTCCAAGAGGGAAAGTGTACTTTGCCTCTTTTTAGCCACAGGCTTTGGAAGAAAATATTTAAAGATATCAGCTATTCAGAGATTAATTGTTTTGTAGGCTTAAGCCACAACTAAACAAATATACCCAAAGCGTTAGCAAAACAAATGTTAACTGACACTTCAAATAAAGGTGCTATACCAACAGCTGACATTGACCACCCTGAATTATTTTAATGCATCCTTCTAATGGCTATTGTTAAAAAGCGTTTCTCAGTTCTCCTAGATCCAGTGCTTTGTCAAGTGAGTTGATTTCAAAATTAATAAAGACCATTTCAAGGGTAATTAAGTTCTAGTGATTTTTATTTTTTTTTCTTCAATTCAATCAATTACTGGATACCAGACCGAGAGGTTTGTGAAGTACAGAAAAACTACTGATGAACAACAAATTCTGCTGTTGCAATCAAAGCATTTTGTAGCACTCCAGTGTTACAGAAAGCAAGAGAGATTTAAAATGAAAGAAAACAGTAACAGGATAATACGACATTTGCCACTGCTTAGAGAACAAGAGCTCACCGGCCCCACTGCTGTCCTACTGAATTAAGTTAGCTGCAGATTTTTTTCTGCAGTTGTTTTATGTTTTTCTTTGTAACAGCAGTTCAAAATAAATGGTCATAAGAACGACTGCAGGAAAGTGAAATTTAGGATAAAAGCTTTAAAATACATTTTTACTTTTTTAAGCTCCTCTACAAAGTGGTGACCATTTGAAAGAAGAGTGACATCTTTAAAAATACCAAATATCTCTCCCTTTCAGAGTATATGGCTCAGAACAAAGACCTGAGGAGGCAGTTAAGTCAGCGAACACCGGTCTACATGCAAAATAATTTTACAATAAAAATGAAGTGAAGCTGAAAATGAAAAGCACATTTATCAGAATGGAAGGGAAAACAATGACACTGTTTTCAAAATGTAAAAATGGGTCTAAGCTACAAAGTAGCTTTGTTTTAGAGTTTATATTGAAATGATCGGGTTGAAAACTTGTGTATTTTATATTTATCAGCTTCATGAACGAAGGCAGAAAGGAACACAGGAGTTTGGTTCATAAATGGACCTGTAAAGCCACCCAAGTTAAAGAACTGAGAATAAACTGGTTGAGACAGAAAAGCTGCATGATATTAAACATGCTCAATTAGTGAGACAAATCTGTATGATCATCCCAAGGAAATAATTTTCCTACCTGTTGTACGCATAAATAACTTATGTGGCTGACTCTCATACCCCCGAGATGTGTGCAGAGCAATCCAATCAGGATTTATTAACTTTGCACTGTAAAACAAAGTACAGACACATCAAAATGTAGACAGTTCTCATTTCCCTTTACACTCCTTCCAGTGATAAAGATGACATGCACAGGAGCATATTCCAAGAATTAAGATAAATGAGAAGAAATATTTCAAAGAGCAATAGTGATCAATGAAAGATTTTCTTCACTACTAGATCAGTTTACACTACAGACTTCTGGTGCTATTTCATAATTAAAAAAAAAACCAAAAAAAAACAAAAAAACCCAGAAACAACTAAGCCTCCAAAAACCAGTAAAAATGGAATACAGTATTTATTAGGAGAACATAACCACCTTCAGTCTAGTTCCACTGACTTTTAAAAAAACAATTGTAAATACCTTTCATACTTAAGTATTAAATATAAACCATTTACAGTTCACATAGATGCCCCACATAACTGCGCCTGTGCACTTTAACCTACATTCTTATTCCATAAGTCTCATTCCAACAGCAGTAAAGCCCCTGTGGAAAAAGTATTCCAATAACAGAATTCTATTTACATGATATCCAGTCATCAAATGTCACTTGGGCTCTCAATACACGAGAGCTTTCCCATGCGATGCCCCCAATTCCTACAGCACTGCTCTCTGTGCATCACTGATCCAACAGATACTTAGCTTTCCACAGATGCCACTAAGTCACATCTAACTCTGAAAATGTATAGACTTGGCAAAAACAACCTAACCTTTCAGTCCCCCTTGCAGGAGTTACAAGACAGAAAAATAGCAGTATTAGTTTTAAGCAATTGGAATACACAAAATTTATTTGCCTGGTTTTAAAGTAGCAAACAATACTCTCCATTTCATCAACTGCCCCAAATTGGTAGTTTTTAGCTACTAGTTTCTCTCTACAGGAGAGAAAGGGGAGGTAAGGAAAAGGAAAGGGAAAAAAAAAAAAAAAAGGTGAATTTGGTGTTTTGTCCACTGAATTATTTGGAATAATCAACTTACATGTAAGCACACACCAAGCTGTGATAGGCAGTAAGAGGTGGATAATCAAGGCCCCAGTACATCAGGTTGTTATCGCCTGTATTGAAGTACCTACCAAAAAAATTAAAAAAATTAAAGGGGGATCTACCTTTCCAGCTCTGTTTCAGCTGAAGGAAAAGGCTGAATATTAAACCAAGTATTTTTATCAATATATTCCAAATACAATATAGAAATTAGCAACTTCTAGATCCGCTTTATTTTACTTCACACACACAAAAAAATAATCTCAAGCAACAAAACAAAAGCAGAAGTGATTTGGAGCACACTCGTGTTTGCAAAACAGATTTAAAAAGCTGGAGAGGGAAAATCCTTAATGTGAACAGAGTTTGACAAAAATCCAGAGACTAAGACAAAGCGTGCACAAAAAACAGTTGTACGCATCTACTGTAGCTCTAGATTTATGCAGTAGGCTTTGCAGGTCCTCACCACTATCCACAAACCAAACTACATTGTTCATGCATGTCAGTTATTCCAGAAAACAGCAACTTGCCAAAAAATAAATAAAACCAAAGCAGCTAAACGGAAATTTCAAAAGAAGTGGAATTCACTAGTGATTTTTCCTTATATTAATCCTAGATCCCTTTTTTTAATTCCCGGACTTGTGACAGGCACATTTAATATGTCACAACCACTTCTGAACAGTTCAAGTTTACTCTCCTAGACTGTAACATAGCTTCTGCTCAACAGAAACTTCTGAAAAAACATCTGCTGAAGTTCTACTGCTGGAAAGCAACCGAACAGAAATGAGTATATTTATGATATGTGGATAGACACACAAAAAGCAGCATAGGTCTGCAAGAAAACTACGCCAAAACAGTTGCCACTAGGCAATTCTGTCAGCATGAACGGAGAAGTTACAAGGTTAAAAACGTTCCTTAGAAGGCAACACCAAGTTCTCAGAGGAACACCTCCTGACTAACCAACACAAGGTTGTGAACCTCAGTTGGGTATGTCAGGCGCAACCACTTTACTTAGCTCTGCCTCAAAACTCAGGCGGAGCACGAGAGAAAGGAAAAGGATGTTCCCATTTGTAATGACATTGTGTCAGTATTTCTGTGGAAGGCCAGCAGCGGTTAAAATTAAATCACCTCTTCCAAATGAAAAACAACAGTTTTATCCAAGGAAAACAGAGATTACAAAAATAAGGCATCAGACCCTTGACATCTCCCAGTGAAACAGACTGACAAGTCTACTCTGACTGCCATGGGACAAGCTCTTGGTTTTTCCAGTTTCTGTCTTCAAATGCAGCCAATTTTTGACATTTATTATAGTGAATGATATTGCTTGAATTTTTTATGACCTGCCTAAAGTATCTTATGAACTGATAATTAATCATCTTTCTGAGTTGCACCTCTGCTTCTTACCCTGATTCAAGATTGCTCATGCCAAGGCAGTTCAGATTCTTCAGGCAGACTATTACAGTCTGCAACTTAGTAGTTACCTTTCCAGTTTTGTACTTCTTAATTTTTACCTTCCCTAAAAAAAAAAAATCAGTTTCAACAGGAAAAAAAATAATCCCTATACCCAGTAATATTTAGCAAAAAAGCCTTCGCAGATTTCATTAGTTGTATAGTAACAAAAAATGTTCTTAAAGTAGCCTTTAATAAATAATATCAAGGTGCTAAAAAATAATATAAACCCAAGTATTTAAATTCTAGCTTCTGGCTCAGAGAAATGTCACACAAGGAAACTAAGTACAAATCATGCCATAGTTTACTGCAGGGTTGTTCTGTTTATAATAAATATTTGGTTTGGATCAAAGAAAATAAGCATAAAACATGCAGCTATATCACCTACACTTGCCTGTTTTACAGTAAATGTGACAATTAAGTCTCTGAAAAAAATCAAGAGATCTTACAGGACTGTGTCCTCACGAGAGAGCTGCTCTCTGTATTTACCTAGACAAATCTACAGAACACCACGTTCTTACTGCATAGGCAGCTTTTCTAAATACTAAACAAATAACAGCACTAGCAGTGATTAGAATCTCAACTTCAAATCCAAATGCCATTTTTACATACAGGAGCATAAGATCTTTTCCCACTGCGTACCTCTAGAATACAGGAGGGGAAGGACAGATTAATATTCTCAAATGTAATCCCTCGCACTCCCAAGACCGAACATGGCTTTGCTGCATTAGAGACACAATTCCCAAACCAGACCCAATCAAAATAATAATAAAAAAAAATCTGTTACAAATAAAATGAAGAGCAAATACAACAAGACTGAGATGTCCAACTGGAAGCCCATAGGCTAAATCCAGCCTGCAATAGTTTCATCTGGCCCTTGGGAATGCCTAGAAATAATGACTGCTTTAACTCTTAAGCACACGTAGTTCCACATAGCAGAGTGGATCAAAGCTGCCAACTCTATTATTATGTCATCTGTCCATTATCCCAACGCTGGTACAATGAGAGGTTTGGATAACCCAGGGGGAAAAAAAATGTAGAAGAGAAATTATAATATAGATACTACAGGATGATGCCAAGTCACAATGTAGAGTCCTCTGCGGAGTTCCACAGAGTGTCATCATTTCAGAATCGGCCCCACATATATTTACAGAAATACAACTGAATTAATACTCTATTCTTTCATATCAGTCTGTTCCCCAACAGATAACTGAGGAAAAAATTACACCAAACCTAACACCACTACCCCTGTTGGAAGATGATCCAGAGTTCTGTTGTATTCCAATCTGTGTTGTAGCATAGACATGGACTAAATTTTATCTGTTCCATGCAAGAAGGAATATCAGGAATAATGTAAAAATAAACAAACTATTTGGAATAACTTTTCCTACTCTTAAGTAATCTGCACAAATTAAGTTCACTATCCTTACATCTAGATTCCAGGCACCCACATTTTAAAGGCCCGAACAATGAACTCGCAGGTGTAAAAAACCACCAGTGCCTCCAGCACAAGAACTCAAGCCTCTGCATTTACCAGCATGTCCCTGCCTTTTAGCACAGGGGAAATGAGCAGAGTTTGCTTTGGTTTTGTCAGTACTGATAATCACAACATTTTTTCTGCACAAGAGAACTGTAACTCAGGAAGGTGAACTGATTTTTTTTTCTAGACCAGAAGAACAAGCTTCTCTATGATCTCTTATATCAGCCTGTTAAAAAAAATATAAATAAAGAAAATAAAAATTCAAAATAAAATAAAAAATTTAAAAATATTATAGCACTTCTTGATCTTTCCAGTCAATTCAGCACAACGTTGGAGCTTCACAACAGACAGGCCTACCACCCAGAGTATTTTCTTACACAAGCTCAGAGCTAGCAAGTCAAATTTCTAGCCTTTTTTTTTTTTTTACTTTTGTGAAGAAAATTGTACCTCCGTCTAAAACAGGGTGACACTAGATGACTACCAAAGGGGTTTTAGAGTAGTTCAGAGAACAGCAGAAGATATTGCAGAGATCTTAAACTGAAAGGTATATTAAAGTAAGATATGAAGTTTCATTACATCTGCCCCTTTGCAACCTGAACTACAATAGCATTACGTACCACTGTCTGACGGGTAAATTGTAAGTAACTTCTTGCCAGTGTCTCTGAGCTTCATAGTCTCCATACATCGGTGGTTTTCCTGCACCTAAAAAGAGATGACAGAGTATTTAGGAATATATTCAGTTTACACAGATTGCTTTTTCTCCAGAAATGCACTTGCATATTAATGTATTACTAATTTTAGTCTCCATTCCGCTATCATATTCAAGAACACAACAGAGACCTCATCTGCTATGCGGTCAAACAGGGAGGGGGGGGGGAAAGTGTACTTCTGGATTTCTGGATATTTCTGCAATAAGCATTTATCAAGATATTGCACTGTGAAGAATTGCTTCCTCATCTGACAAAAAAAAAAAAAAAAGATCACTTCCAAGTGTAGATGAAAAATGTGGCACTTTCTCTGAAATAAGAAAATGTACATAATGGACATCTTGTACTGATTCTGTGTGAACTACAACACTTCCTTAGTAGATAATAATTGACAATGTTCTCACTTGTGTTTCCACCATGTCATGGTTCCTTGCTATTAAAAGTCACAACCAGCCTGATTTTTTTAAATTTACTTAAAATGAGGACCTGCTGCAAGTCCCCCAGCTCCTCTGCTTTTCCTCTGTCGCCTGCTTTGCAACACTAGCAAGAATTCTGCATCCATCCCTTTCCCCACAGTTCTTAAAAAAAGAGTTAAAGATGAGCCATGTACTAATCAGGACATTCAGGACACTGAATAGGTGTAGAATATTTTTTTTCTTGTAATCTACAAAGCTTTCTAAATAATAAATGCTCCATTTTTGGTTTGCAGAAATTCTCTCACACATTTTTCTGCTGAGTGATTGTTACGTAGCCGTTCTGCAAAGTGAATTATGTTAAAGGACACTTTTCACGCGTGCATACATAAGTCTCTCAGGAAGTGTAAGATGTCTTTTTTTTCCATTAAAAAAAAAGCTTTATCAATGCAAATATTTCAGATGTCTACTCATAAAAAATTCCCTCAATGTAAGCTTACCTCTGATAATGGCAGTATGTTAAGCATCTTTATCAGAGTTTATTTACTTCTATTAACCTGTGCTTATTGAGAACAGAAACTGGACTAATAGTACTTCCAGTAAAATATTGACACAAGCCAGACAAAGATTTAAGAGTTTCTTTAAAATATAGGAAAGCTATCTATATCTTTTTCACATGATCTATGTTTGTGGGAGTCCCACAGCCTCAGATATGTACTAGTTATTCCTGGGTGGTGGAAAGAACAGATTATCTCAGTTAATTTATTCCTGGGTAGCAGACAGGGTAGGTTATCTCCACTGTATGACATATTCAACTAAAAGTTTCCCAAATAAGTGGGGTCACTGGAGAACAGGAGTTTTATCGGTGTCCGTTCTGTAGCTATAAATCTAGTGGAGCAAAGAACTTGTCATGCGAATACTGAAATACAAAAATAGATGTCATCCGAATTTTAGAGTGTGCATATGTGTGTGTTTGGTTAGATACAAATACACATAAAGGAGCACACACATTTATTACAGCTTCTCCCCCTCAAAAAAAAAAAAAAAAAGAAGGAAAATAAATTAATTGGTTTCAAAAGATCAAGAGATCTTAATTCAAAGGTTCAATTACTAAAAGTCACGGTCTGATCGCACATCAGTTAGTTGGAGGATGCATATTTAGCTTCCATCTACAGCACACATCAAATATACAGCCAAAGAGAATTCAGAATTAATGGAAATTGAGTATTTTATTTTAAAAGGGTCACAAATGCTTCAGAGTGGACTTACTCAATTTTTTTTTTTGTTACCAGGAAACAGACATTAAGAGTCTGAAGCTGCCTCTCAACACTGATATTTAATTTCAAGTCATTCAGATGGAGTTTGGCAATGCATTAAAAAAATTATGCATTCATCTATGAAGCCAAATTTTTCCTCAATAATTCTCCAAGACCAACTAATCTAAGGTCATCTTAAATGGTAACCTTCCCAAACTAGGTGGTAGTTATCTGCTCGGCCTTAATTCCAGAGGCAGATCCAAAAGCATGCTAGATCACAAGCAAGCACCGAATGGAAACGATACAGCGATCCACAACTAGACAGTAAATGAGGGCAAAATTAACCCCATCACGTTTCCTCTTCCAAAAGTTATACAATCATGATGTAGGAAACAAGATTTATTAAAAAAAAAAAAAAAGTTATTTTACTTCAGGCATTAAGACTCTCTTTCAAAATCTTGATTGGTTTGGAATTAAATCAACGGAAAAAATCATAAATATTGCAGCGCAACAGAAATCCGGTATTGTGGGAAAAGACAGGGTGTTTGTTTTTCTGCCTACAGATGGGTAGAAGAGAGCCTGTTACCTACAGAACAGATCTCATAATGGCATTTTCAACACAAAAATTCAAAATAAAACAAGAAGCTATGCAAGCAACTTATCTTCAAGAAAATTCCTTCAGGGAAATGAAACCCCAGAGTTACCAACTTAAAATTCACTAGAATACAACTGAACAGCTCCAACAGCTCCGGGGATGAAGCTCCCAACTGCCTTAACTTAAAAGCAGAGTTGAATTTTACTGAGCTTGTGATTCATTTAGCTGATGGGGATTGAAAGTAATGGCTCAATTTTTAAATATTAAAACAAAAACCAAAACAAAACCCCACACCTCACAAACACAGAGAGCAAGCTTTGTGTAAGCTTCTGCTAAGTGGAGGAATGGCACTGAGGTTTAGAAAAAGACTTGCTGGTTGTCTGCAAGTATTATGAGATGGGGAGGAGAAAAACTCATCTATTAAAAGATTATAGCTCTCGCTCACGCTGTAAACAATCTTAAGGAAGTCCAGCTACAAGGCAGAGTGTAATCGCTCACTCCACGTCACCTTTACACAGTCTTCATTAGCACCAGTGTAGTTTTATCTAAATATAAGGTAAGGCTATCTCTGTTATAGACTAAAAAGGACAAGATCAAAAAAATGTACAATTGTACTGCAATAATATTCTGTAGCCGGCTGTACTTTGGCTCCTCCTAAAACATTACTGACCATCGTTGTCACCCCCACCCCCCAAAAAAAACACACCAACAAAACGTTTCAGCATTTTGTTCCAAGCGTCTGTGTCGTTAACCACTGCACACTTCAGAAAAAAATAAGGTATTATACGAACCTTAGGGAAATAGAGAGGCACTAAAATACGACAATACTTGAAATAACACCTTGCTTCCTATTTCTGATTTTACATGCAAGTTTATTTTAATTTATCACGAGTGCAATAATTCACCTTCATGTGGTTGTTTTACAGACCATGAACATGTATTACCTGAATAAGAACCAAGCGATACAGTCCAGCGTACAGTAAGGGCTAGTAAAACAGTAATTGTCATTAAGCTCCACTTCTCCATAGCTGGTCTTTGTAACAAGCCAAAAGGTACCTGAAAAAAACACCACAGACATTGCTGCAATCCTGTCCGTGGTCTTATTCCTTCGGCATTTAATGGCACTAGCTATCATTCTGATTTTCTCCCCACACAGAAGCACTCTGTTACTGTCTTGCATCTGCAAGCACACCACAATCAGGAGAGGTTTTCTGCACTGGAGCATTCCATGAAGCCAGGAAAGTAATGAAGTTGCCTTATGCAAAAAACCCCACTAACTCTAGAATACAAAATCTTTGATGCAGAGAATCAAAAATATTTTAGACTAAGAGACAAAAAAAAAATAAAAAAAAAAATAAAAAATAACCAAAACCAAACCTACTCCAGTCTTGACAGTGGGAAATAGCAGTAAATCCAAAGGCTGTACTGCCAATTCAGCAGCAGTAGCAGCATTCCCTCCACACTCAGCAACAGATATGTTACAGGAGTGGACGAGTACAACTGCCAAAGACTTTCCTTGCAGGAGAGGCATGATCTGATTAAAGTGAGTTGAATACACTCGCCGCTGCCAAAAAACACCACCAAAGCGTCCCACACAGCAGCAGTACTGAAGTGCTGTTTTCCTAACTGACCAGGACATCCAAGGCATGTTTAGGTTATTCTGCTCAAACTAAATCCGCATTTATTTACTATTTACAGAAAGGTATGACCCAATAACAACACTGGGGGGGGGGGGGGGGAAACAAGTTACTTTAACAGTAGCTGAAAGCGGAAGATCACCATCTAGAGGTAGAAACAGGAATACTGATATTTCATGCTTTCTGTGCAACACCTGCACCCAAACCACAAGAGAGGCACTTGTATTTAAACAGAAGATACTGAGGTCAACTCTATGGGTCATGTCACCCTAAGTGAACTCTAGTATCTCCTAAACTTGAGTCTAATAAGACCAAGGTTCTCTATGACTCCCCAAATCAAGTGTCACAAGCCTGGCCTTTCCCTTCTCTACAACACTCACATCTGCCCTTCCTTTCTAGCTCCAGTCAGAGCGATTATTAATTAATTACGCCTTTGTAATCCCTGTGTAACGCCAGTCTCATCTACAGTCAGAATCCCCCATCTCTGCTGCTCTCACTTCTGCCATTCCCTGCATCTGGAGCATGTCATTTTCTGGGGTATTGAGTTCCTCCTTTCTCTCCTCTCAAAAGCAGTTCTTAAAATATTCTTTCCTACTTTTTTCAATAATCATTCCATACACTTCTGAAACAAAACTCATACCTTTATTAGATTCTAAAGCACCAATCTCTAACTTTTACTATGCCCTGGGCAACAATGTTAAACAAATAAAGACTTTTCAGGAGATGACAAAGCTGCTGTGGTCAGTCTCAAACTTTCTACCTCTGGATGAGCAACACTAGAGGGTCTCTCAAGCAAGTTGCTGTCTACAGCATAAGGTGAAAACCACAGCTCAAAAAACACCGACTACACACTGCCTACTGTGAAGACTCAGATAAATAACACAGATACCAACCACCCACTCCTTGCCAAAGGGAAACTTAAGAGAACTCGGTCAGAAATACAGGACTATATTAAGATATAACTCGTTGTTTTAACTGAGATATCAGCAAGTGGCTCAACAGCATCCTCCCCTTCCTCAAAAACGCACAGGCTAAATTCGGAAAATCATTTGTTGGAGTAACACCCGTTCCAGAAACCTCCTGCCCCGCTACTCCTTGTCAGAAAGTGTAGTTATTGCTCCAGTTTCCTCACCCGCCCAGCCTCTGGCCCCAGCCTCCCCACACAGACCCGAGGGCGAGCTGCTGCAGAGGGACATACCCTGCGGCCTCCCCCCAAGCCAAGCCGCCCTCACCCGCCAGCGCCCACCGCCCTTCCCCTCACCTCGCTCCCGCCCCAGACGACCCCTTCCCCTCAACCCCTCCTCAAAACTCCCACATTCACCGCCCTACACACTGAACCCTTCTATTTATCCACACAACACCTACAGCACACACACCAGCACTCCGACCTTCCCCACACTGTCTCCTCAATATGTCTCAACCCTGTTCTGGAGGAACCA
>JAAGNO010000368.1:9743-37583 GCA_033439905.1 Ceryle rudis
TCTTCCTCAAACTAAACAGACCTAGCTCCTTCAAACGGTCCTCATATGATTTATTCTCCAGTCCCTTGACCAGCTTCATTGCCCTCCTCTGCGCCCGCTCCAGCACCTCGATATCCTTCTTGTACTGAGGTGACCAGAACTGGACACAGTACTCAAGGCGAGGTCTCACCAGTGCTGAGTACAGGGGGACAATCACCTCCCTGCTTCTGCTGCTCACACCATTTCTAATACAAGCCAGGATGCCGTTGGCCTTCGTCCAGTAGTCAGGTCATCTTGTCATAGAAGGAGATCAGGTTTGTCAGGCAAGATCTGCCTTTCCTGAACCCATGCTGACTGGGCCTGATCCACTCGTTGTCCTCTATATGGCTTGTAAGAGCACTCCCCGTTTCCTGCTACTTGTTCTGCCTTGTCCCAGAGGCTCAGTCTCATGGTTCACACGGTGCACGTGGAGAGCAGTGTGCAGCATGTGTGGCCAGAACCACTGGACCTCCTGCAGCTGGGTCAGTGCCGAAGTAAGAAAAGGGTCCGTGAGGCAGAAATATCACACAGGACAGTGCAGGGTCTGGAATAAACACTTGGCTCAGTCACAGACTCTTTTGCAACTGCAGGCAATTTGCACGGTTCATGTTTTCTTCTGGAAATCGAGGGAGCAGCTCCTGCCCTGGTCTCTGTGAGCTGTACACTTGGCAAGGACTGCACTTGGAGCTGGGCTCATGTGGCATCCAGTCCAGCAGCAACTGCAGTGTGCGTAGTATCAGCTGAGCACAGCTTCACAGCAAAAGAAACAAGCAGCAATGTTCTTCCACTAGTAGAATAGCTTAAAGAAGCCTACAATTTTATAACAAGAAATCCAAGTGACAAACTCTTTGGAGGTGACAATATGTAGGCTAATTAGCAACAGGAGGGGAGTAGAATTTCTGAGTATTATTATATGCCATTAACAAATTTCAGATCTTATTGAGTGTGCTTTTTTTTGCACCTCAGTTTGTAGTGATGAGTTAAGCTTTCTTCTGACGCTTTTTCAGAGCATCTAAGAACTTTTATAATTATTGCATTAGATTCCAGTAAGTCAGTAAAAGTTGAAGTGCTCAAAACCTCTGTTTTGAACAGCCTGAATAGTGTCCATCAAAGCAAACATCCCGAAAAAACACCTTTCAAGGCACTTGTTGAACATTATCATCTCAAAATGTCAGATTCACACTCATTTAAATAATTTGACAGCTTCCAAGACGCCACCTGATGAGCATCACATTCAAGTGTCAAGAAGTACAGAGAAAGTGCCAAAAAAAAGTTCAATCTGAAGAAATTGTATCAGATATTAGATGAGTATTATAATACAGTTACTACTAAAAGAGGTCTTATTTAAATGGAAAGTAAACTTTACATTCAAGATTTTTTTTTTTTTTTAAAAGACCTTACATTGCCCCTGTACCACCTCCCATGTTTCTCACTGGTGAGATCTTGCAGCGAACTGAACCCAGAAGGCAGACACATACATGGCAAACAGCAATACACACCTATACTGGGGCAACACCTTAACACCACTGTAACTGAACCATTGGAGACACTACTTCTGGGTGGCTTGTGTTGTGGGAGACACTGGCAGTGTCTCCAGATTAAGCCTTTAATGCTTTCTGTGGGGTACCTAAAAGCTGAATCTCTAAGTGAGAAGATTCTTAAAAAAAAAAAAATCTTGGCCCTGATTTGCATATGCTCTAGTTATTTCATTGCAGCAAATACTGTGCGTGTTTGATATAGGGGCTCGAGGCTTACTGTGTGTTTGTGATATGCTTTGCGATCCTCTGATGGGAGGTGTTACCTAAATACAAGTAATTTAATGCTGAAGTGTCTAGAATTCCCAGTGGACATCTGCACTTGAGCCCTACTGCCATCACAAATGAAAAACATTTGGAATCCTTAATGTGATTTTTAATGGACATATGTTCATAACACAGTGCCACCAATTTGGCATATTTAGTGTCTTCTCAAGAGAAGCCCACAGTTTGTATAGCAAGATTGTGGGAGGTTAGGATTGCAGTGTGAGAAAATTTGCACAACACCTGCCTGACTATAATTTAATTGGCAGAAAATAATGCTCTGGGTTTGGGGATTTTTTTTTTCTGCTGCTCAAAACTGAAGAGACATTAGGACTAATTCTGCTGTCTTACACTGTCAGTTTTAAGCGTTTATTCTGATTTTACTTGTGCTGCAATGTGATCATTTTTCTAGTCCATTCTTTCTTTTTTCCTGACAAGTGAAGCATTGCTGTTTCTCACTCAGTTATTTCTCAGTATAATGACTTATCTGGCCAGCGGGAAGGACTCAGTATTTTTGTACTTGACTGAAAGAGGGGTTTGCTTAGTATTACTGAAGAGCATGCCCCATTTAAGTACTTAACGAGTTTTCCTTTTAAAACAGTTGGCCAAAATATTTCTGATCAGCTCCACCAGCAACACAGTATGTGGACTCCAAAGACAAACACGGCTGCTGTCATTATTAAATTGTCTTTGATTTTTACCTTTGCTTATGGCAGAGCCCCATCTGGAGCACACTTCAGCACCTCTTATCCTAGCAGATTTTTGTTTTCCTTTTCAGGAATGTTTGGCTTTGCAGCACATCAAGGACAGCCCCTCTTACTTCACTATTTTCTTCCCTTCACATTTACAAAACATAATAAAAAGCTTTGCAGGAAAGATAGAGGATGCAAGTCCCAGGGGAAGTGTTGCTGCAGTGGGAGATTCAGCTCCACAGTGGTTTCGACTTGCAGGTCAGGAAGGCAAGTAGCTATCCTGATCCGTGCTGCTCTGCCAGACCTGGCTTTATAGGACTTGCAAGTCACTGCTGGCTGCCTTAGGGAAAGCCTTGTGGAAACATCTCACTGACTGCATGAACCCAAGCATGTGGTGGGTTGTGAACATCCTTTATACAGGATACTCACATCAATTTTGTTGCTTTAAAGAACTCCCTGAAACTTAGCCGGGATTCCCAGATTTCCCATTCTGCAAACTCTTGTTGACATTTCACATGCACAGTAGAAGCCCCATCAATATGAAAAGTGACAGGTTGGCATGAAAGCATTGCCTTATCCAGGCCCCAGATGCTTTGCTGGGATTGGCTATAAGCAGAGTGAGATGAAATGGCAGCAGAGCTATTTCTACAGTCTTTTTGTCTGAAATACTTCAGTCTTCACACAGCCAGACTGCATGGACAAATGGACATCCAAGATCAGCCTTTATGGGCACGCCAGTCTGAAATGGAGTAGGGGCATATAAAGAGCTGAAAGGCAGACAGGCAGGAACAGTTAAAGGAAAAACCTCAAAATGTCCAAGGCCACACTCTTGCCCTCATAATTTTAAGAGTAGCAGTGGCTACTGGTATTATAGTGCCACAGATACACGTACACATGTCCGTATATGTACGTATGCATACAGTGGACTTCACACAGATAAACTGTGCAGCCACAATCCTGAGCAGCTTTATGCTTTTACTTTGAGTACTAATTTAAAGATGGCTTAATATTTTATGACCCTTGCAGGACTCCCAGTAAAATGAAACATAACATTTGAAGGAGGGATTTGATTACTGAGGCACTTGCTGATCTGTTTCTTTTGAGCATGTATCAACAGAAAATAATGGTTCAGTTTGCAAGAGCCTAAAGCAAACCAGAAGCAAAACTTTCTCTCCTGCACTAAAGAAAAACCAACATTTAGATTTGATTGACTTACTAGGGTTTGTTGTTGTTTGGGTTTTTTTTTTTTCCTTTCCTTTTCTCTTCAAAATTACTTGGACAAAAATAAGGCCTCCAGATGGGTCTATGCAGTGGATACTCTGCCCTACCCATGCTCACTGTGGAGCTGTACCCCTGGATCAGGCAATGTTCCCAAGGTGAGTAAAAACATCCTGGACAATCCTCCATTTTGCAGCCAACTAGCGCGTATCTGCCCACCAAATGTGCCAACAGCGCTTTGCCTTCATGACCCATGTGTTTCTAGTTCCAGATACTCTTTGTACTCAACCTTTCCCACACTCCAAGAAGTTACGACGCGTTCGGTTTCAAAGCCAAATTGGATCAAAGTTTGGTTAAACTACTAAATTTTGTAACTGGTTCAAAACAGCAAACCCCGGGGATAAGTATCACTGCTTCCAGCATTCATTAATCAAACCTGTTAAATGATTACCTTGTCAGGGCTGCTTTGTTGACAACTCTGTATGATGACAATGTCAGTGGTACTGTCCCAAGACACATCCAGTGGTGACGTAAAGGACAAGCCTCCCTCACCTCGTGGGATGGACACTACCGTGAAGAATATTTAAGGAAGGAGGATGCTTCCTTGGAAAGCAGTGATCACAAGAGTGCTCCACAGCAAGTGAAACAGGATCATCTGAAAGGGACAGCAGAATCCTTTCTGACATCCAACTCCATCTTCTAAGACAGTAAGTAGAATGGCCTCTTTTTTTCCAGCTTGAAGTTACCAGGGACCCAAGTTCTCTGTATTTATTTTAAAGCAGAAATACATGATCAAGTCTATTACAAATTCTGCCTCTGCATTACACATCGTGGGGAAGACCAATTGATGCAGGTTACAATGTCATAGTATGCTAACACACTCTGTATATTCGGTTTTAGATTGTGAGCAGTATTTCAAAGCCATCAACAAGATCCATTACAGATTAAATAATGCCCCCACAGTTGAAAGCTGAGGTAAATGTCATGCCTAAAGTTGTCCAGGGGGATTTGGAGAGCCTGCCTCCAGAAGCAAGGGATTTCATTGAAAGCAATGCCAAGCTATGCCAGCCTGAGAACATTCATATCTGCGATGGCTCAGAAGAAGAAAACAAAAAAATTCTGGACATCATGTTAGAACAAGGCATGATCAAGAAGCTGAACAAGTATGAGAACTGGTGAGTAGCCTGACAAAAGTCAAGGCTTATCTCAAATTGCAATATGCAGTTTCTATCCTGTTTACTTTTAAAACTGCTTAGAACCCTTCAATATTTGCTCTCTGTGAACATTCAGAACTGTAGCTTACAGAGGTGAAATACTCAGGAAAAGAAAACATCTTCCTTTAAAACTTAACATAATGCTTATTATTCAGTTGGACTATCAACTATACATTGACTCTATTGATTAGTTACATCAGGGAACTGAAATAATGTCATAAGACTTATATAAGTCATCATTAGCAATGGCTAAATATTATTTAGCAAATACATCTTTTGAATAATTCTACTATTTTAGTCAATTAGTTTACTCATCAAATACTTTTTGGTGGCATTCAAATAGCTTTGTGGGTGTTCAAATATTATTCAGTACAGGCATTATTCATATAATGCCGATGAGCTTTGAGTGTAATGTATTCAGCAAATACTTTTCTCAAATATTTCATCATCTCTCTCAACTAACCCAACATGAAAGGAGAATATTAACAACAAGTACATACTCAGGAATTACGTGCCGACCAAGAGATCTTCGTGGAAGAAATCTGCAAAGACTTTTGAATAACTAAGTGCAGGAATTTGGCAATCTGTTTGCAGACTATTTGGGAGAGAAAAGGGCAAAATTCACCACAGATAAATTATTCATTGCTAATTATATGCTTAGCTGTAGTGATGATGGTTATGACAGCTGAACTAGAACATTTTTATACTCGTGGAAAATTTCTATGCACAGAGGTGAAAATGTAAAACAATCCTCTCTATTGTAAATAGATGGCAAAAAATCTTTAAAGGGGAAAAAAGAATCCCATTTAATAAACTTTTTCACTTTTTATGACCATGCTTATACTCAGTATTTCTTTTGTGATGCCTCCAATTTAAAGGACTATGCCAATCCACTAAGCTGTACCCTGATCCCAAAGGCACTTATACCAACACTTCAAGTATTTACTTGGCATCCACTTTCCTTGAGGCATCATTTTATGGTCCCCATGCAAAACAACTTCACACTGATGAGAACCAGAATTAAACAGGATTAACTTCTCTCTGGAAGTTAGCAACAGAGAATAATACTGAGATGAGAGGCAAAGGAGTATTAACGTGTAACCAGAATTTCCTAGGCCATATAATATGTTATTCATACTGAAAAGTCTTGAAACAATTTGTATGAGGGAATGTGTCTGATTTTTGAGGTTGTTATACTGTCTCTGTAGTTTTGGCCTTATAAAGCATTGTACCCTTTTGTGCTAAACCAGTCCCACAGAAGGGTAAAAAGTGCTGTATTGATAAAGTCTAATTTCCTGATCTTTGGTGAAATGCAGCTGGTTGGCTCTCACTGATCCAAGAGATGTGGCAAGAATTGAGAGCAAAACCGTCATCATCACTCAGGAACAGAGAGATACCACTCCAATCCCTAAAACTGGAACTAGCCAGCTGGGTCGCTGGATGTCTGAAGAAGATTTTGAGAAAGCTTTCAATACCAGGTTCCCAGGCTGCATGCAAGGTAGGCAAGAAAAGGACAGTTGACACTGAACTCCTAGGATTACAAAGACACTACTACTACTAATTACTGTAATCGTTAAAGAATGGGTTTAGCTGAAGACTGTTTATACCCCTGATATTAGTCACTTTGTCGGTTTCATCTGGATCTTTACCATAGATCCAAATGCCTCTGCAAGGCTATCCTCAAACTCTTTCCAGCATTCTTCTCTTCATAAAGAGGGGCAAAGTAAGGTAGGAAAATTCGGGCAATTTTTTTTCAGGAAGTCACACAGCAACTAAGCAGCAGGACATGAGGTGAGAATGGAGGACCCCCCCAGCTCCAGCAATAATTTTCAGGTTCAGTGATTTACACGGAGAACTTGGCCTCCACCCACCTTTGCTGCTTGCTAGACAATGTGTCTGAACAGCTGCTTCCAGCGTTTAAGATAAAACTTGCTACACAATTAGACAAACAAAGCTACAGCTCTTTAAACATCATCAGAAACACCCACAAGACAGGCAGCTTTTAAAGGAGCGTTAATAAAGACTATTTCCAAAATTTCTTGCTTTGCTCTTTGACATATCTTGCTACTCCCTGTTTTCCAGGACGTACAATGTACGTCATCCCCTTCAGCATGGGGCCTATTGGATCCCCGTTGTCCAAGATTGGGATTGAGTTGACAGATTCACCGTATGTAGTAGCCAGCATGAGGATCATGACACGGATGGGAACTGCTGCTTTGAAAGCCCTGAGCAATGGGGAGTTTGTAAAGTGCCTTCACTCAGTTGGATGTCCTCTACCACTAAAAGGTAAGAGACATTAAAAACTGTCACCCCTAGAAATCCCCAGGGGCATGTTTTAAGACCTGACTGTGTGTTCTCAACACATAGAAGACACTCACCATAGAAGATCAGGGTGGTAAGTTCAGAACTCAATTACAGGAATTAATGAGAGTTTTATAAAAGGAGATTATTATCCCTAGTACTTACCAGGGGGTTTCCTTTAAAGCATCTGGTATGGGTTCCTGTCAGAGGCTCAGTGCTGATGAAACAAGTGTGATGATCCAGCATGGAAATTGCTGCATTCAAAAGTACAACATTCTGTTCCTCAGAACCATTAATCAACAACTGGCCGTGCAACCCGGAGTTAACGCTGATTGCCCATCTCCCAGATCGCAGAGAGATCATTTCATTTGGCAGCGGTTACGGAGGAAACTCCTTACTGGGGAAAAAATGCTTTGCTCTCAGAATTGCCAGCAGAATTGCCAAAGAGGAGGGCTGGCTAGCTGAGCATATGCTGGTAAGAGCTATTAAATCATGTATGTTTGAGCAGCCATTAAACCCTAAATCAACTCAACATAAATACATCACATCTTGCTATCAAAGAAATTAGTCTCATATGGATAATCTTGTAACATTAGATATGACTTTATCACATGGCAGGCTTATGAGAAATAGGAAACTGCTTGCAAGGTTAAAGTACCAAACAGTTTCAGATAGTACCTGTGAAATCAAAAACCAAGAAAGATTTGAAACCTTTGACAGTGGCTACTTGTGGGCAGACCAGTGTACTTGAGCAGACCCTAAACATCATCACTGAGCATCCACTTTGCCCCTACAAGTCTAAAAGCAGAATATTAATTGAAGTTTTGAAAATTGTCTTTCATATTATAAAGAGGTCTATGGACTCAAAAATCTGCAAGTATTAGATTTTCTCGAGTTCTGCTTTGTACCCTTCCTGTCTTTGCTTTCTGCTCTCACTTAAACGTTCTACTACCATAAAACACCACCGAATAAAAGAATTTCCAAGTGCACAAGTGAACATTCTCAGAAAAAAAAATATCTATGAACTCTGAGAAGTGCTTTTATTTCACTCCAGTCATGTGGCCAAAGGAATGTTGCCTGGTTTTCTTCTGTCTCAGATCAGAAACACAGCTGTATACAGTCTGTGTATCTTTAATCAGCAGAAGAAAAATAAATGTTTTAATTATATACATACCTGACATTTTGTAAAAACAAAAACTCCTTAGAAATATTCTAAGGGCAAGAGCAGCAAACTTTGATTGATAAAGTACAGCTTGATTTATTTGTCAACTATACTACGTGATGCTTCTTCTGTAAGAACAAATTTGCATAATAAAATATTTTATCCTTGCCTCTTGCTGAGAGACAAACCTTCAAAACTAAATTGCAAGAAAAAAAGAAGACTGTGTTTAACAGTTGCATTAATTTTTCAATAGATCCTGGGTATAACCAATCCAGAAGGTGAAAAAAAGTATTTTGCTGCAGCATTCCCCAGTGCATGTGGAAAAACCAATTTGGCCATGATGAACCCAAGCCTGCCAGGGTGGAAAATTGAGTGTGTGGGTGATGATATTGCCTGGATGAAATTTGATGAGCAAGGTATGGAACTGAAATTGAATTGTTTTACAGTCTAGTACAGGTTGCTTTTAGGTGCAGCAAGACATGCTACAGCATTCTGGATATAATTAAACCAGTTTGACTTACTTACATTTTACTATTTAACTTCCAGGCAACTTAAGGGCAATCAATCCAGAAAATGGCTTTTTTGGTGTCGCCCCTGGAACCTCAGTCAAAACAAACCCCAATGCTATTAAAACCATATTCAAGAACACCATCTTTACCAATGTAGCAGAAACCAGTGACGGAGGTGTCTATTGGGAAGGCATTGATGAGCCATTACCACCAGGAGTAACACTGACTTCATGGAAGAACAAGGATTGGACCCCAGACAGTGGTAACCTGTCCCACTCCACAGTCTCTCTTGGCTTCTTTGCTGAATTCAAGTTAATTCTGCCATTGTGACCTTTTCACTGTATTCTGAACAGGGGAACCTTGTGCTCATCCCAACTCACGATTCTGCACTCCAGCCAGCCAGTGCCCCATCATGGACCCTGCATGGGAATCACCCGAAGGTGTGCCCATTGAAGGGATAATATTTGGAGGACGCAGACCTGCTGGTAAGAGATGCAGCAGCCACGTATCAAGGCTGAAGTGCTAACCACAGAAGGGTTGAAACAAAACTGATCATAGACATGGGTTTTGCTTTCGCAGCTGCAAAAGCATTGAAATAACCATGTTGGTCTAACTTCTCCACATTAGCTTTTGGCACACACAGTCAGAACCACTGATATTTCAATGTCTGGATTGTTAGATGTTCATACAAAAAAAATAATAATAAAGCACTGGAGAGACATCAGGACCCACTAACCTGGGTAATAAATGAACACATATAGCAAATTGCTGTACTTGTCTCAATTTGCCTGCAGTTTAACCAGTTCAGGTAGGAAGCGATTAGAGAAATGAACCAGTTGTAGATAACTTACATAAAAGGAAGCAAAATAAATTCATCTGTTAAAGGTCACCTAAAGCTGGAAAAGAAATAGAAGTAATGCTAGGCCTGAGTCTAATATCACGACCACATGACCAGATTCTCTTTCCAGTAAAAACTGATGGGGATTCTCTGAGGTCCCAAATATCTCCCACTGAGGAACGAAATGGGAATGTGTTCAGTAGCCAGTTTTGAAAACATTCATATAAATGTCTTTGCTATAAAAGGGAAGGAGATGAACTGATTTAAATAAACAAACCAACCAAAACAACAAAAAAACCCAACCAAACAACAACATAAAACCCACACCAAAACACCACAAACAGGAAGAATTAGAATACATTCTACAGTAACATGCATTTGGCAGTACCTCAAGTAGCAAAACCTATTATAAAAATGTTTCTGGTCCTCTAATTAATAAGTGATTTTGCTCTTTACAGGTGTGCCTCTTGTATATGAGGCCTTTAACTGGCAGCATGGAGTATTTATAGGAGCAGCTATGAGATCTGAAGCAACAGCAGCTGCTGAGCACAAAGGTAAATCAAAATTTAATCTGCCTACCTGTATAAAAAGCAATCCTCTGCTGGACTGCTGCTCTGTCCTCCTCCTTTGCTCTTTCACATTTCAGTCTTGGCAGCTATTTTTGCAACCTGCGCATTTTCACAATAGAAAAAATATTTCTACTGGAATTAAAAGCCAAACTCCCTGTAAAAGTCAAATTAAGCAAAATAATCCCCTAGGTGGTAAGCATACAGAACAGGGTGCAGCATGAGATTGACAGAGGCCTTGATACGGACTTCTTGTTACCGTCTGGGATAAATAAACTGAAATTTTTCTTCTGCTAGAGCTCAACATAAATACATGAACAATCAAAGCCAGCTCTCAAGGATCTTCATTTAAGCTGCTTGACCCGAGATTTAAGAAATTTAATTTCCACTGATTACAAAAAATAAGTTGTACTTTTTTTTTTTTTTAAGGATAACACTTGCATTGTTTCTTAAAGCTCTTTGGTTCGCATACAGAGGGTTAAGGGACCATGGGTACTAATTCCTGGGAGGATATGAATGTGTACTTTAGAATAAATGTGCTGTTTATTACCTTACAGTCTCCATTTGTATTTTGAACAGGAAAAATCATTATGCACGATCCATTTGCCATGAGACCTTTCTTTGGCTACAACTTTGGCAAATACTTGGCCCACTGGCTTAGCATGGCACATCGTCCAGCTGCAAAACTACCCAGGATCTTTCATGTTAACTGGTTCCGGAAAGACAGCCAAGGGAAATTCCTGTGGCCTGGCTACGGAGAGAATTCCCGTGTGCTGGAGTGGATGTTCAACAGAATTGCAGAGAAAGCATCTGCCAAACCAACTGCCATAGGTTACATCCCTGCTGACACTGCTTTGAACTTGAAGGGTTTAGAAGATGTCAACTTGACCGAACTGTTTGATATCTCCAAAGAGTTCTGGGAAAAGGAGGTAGAAGAAATCAAACAATACTTTGAAGTGCAAGTCAATGCTGACCTTCCCTATGAAATAGAAAGGGAAACACTTGCCTTAGAGATGAGGATAAAACAGCTGTAGCTGATCAAACCCACAATTATTTATCAGTCCACACACACTAAACCAAGACAAACCTGTTTTACCGAATCACCACTGAAGCACAACAGCACACCGATGGGCAGGGGGTTATAATGAAAGTAGGTCTTAGTTTAGTTAGAATATAAATAGAGGCATTCTAGATGTAACTCCAGACCTAAGGATTTACAACTACATCAGTAGTTGTGAATAGTTGAGCAGCTGTGAGAATGTATGTGCACACAGCCTTCAAAACCCTGATCTGTCACTTACATGCACATGTAGCCATGATGCATGGAAATTATCTGCCTAGTTCTGCATATACAATCCAAGCCAATCCAGCCTTCTAGGTGTAGCCCATTGTTCCTATCACACAAAGCTCCAGAGTCCCAGACTATACAGGAAAGAAGAGAGAAAATTCCATGCTGTACATATGTATTACCTAAACACAGCTTAAATATTTTTTAGAAAACTGTTATAGCTTTTATCAGAGTGAAAGATGACTTCGTATTACTAATGCATATTTAAGATATTGCTATTATATATGACTCATGTTCCTGTGATTTCCAGATGTTTTGAATGGCTTGTTCTTTAAACTATTGAAATAAATGTTTATACAAAATATGACCTCATTTCCAATATTGTCACTGTTTATAAACTACATGGATATAAATTGGGCCTCCTGTCAATACCACAGCACAGGGAGAAATTCACATGTGGAAGTTAGATGTTGACTAGCATTGATCTGCTACTCCAAAGCCAAGGAGTTTGAGCCACATGTAGTCTTTGCAACTTTTGTTCAAGCCAAAGGAATGATCCAGGAATTATGATACCAGCCGTGAGCAGTCATCCAGTGACGTGCTCTCCATAACTGGGCATTGTTAATTACTTTAGGCATTTATAATATAAACTACCCTCTAGGAAGCCCCATATTAGGACCTTGATCATTTGCTAAAATCATAGAATATGTTGCACAGTACCTTGGCTTTTGCAAGAATAACTAGGGGAGCTGCTGAAGTGAAGGCAGTCTGGGAAGAGCTTTCTGGATTTGCTGGGATGCCTAAAGCCTTAGAGCTCACGGAAAATAGGTGTTGGCTTCCTTGTAGATCCGAGATGCTAAAACCCTCCCATGTTCTCCCAATTAAAGGTGTCCTTTACATGCTTCCCATGTCCCTGGCAGGTATCCTGCTTTTTCACTTTGAATGCTTGATGTCCCAAAATATATTGCAAATATTTGCTTAACAAAAAGAAAATCACTTACATTGTGTAACAAGCCCTTTTATAGGCCCCGCTTCCTTGCAAAACAAACAGTACCAGGGCTGGTCAACAGATGCCCTTCAGAATTTGCTAGGAGAGGTCACATAGCCTGAAAAGCCTCAACCTACCTCCTGACTCCATGTTCAGGACTTAACAAACACTATCAATTCTGAAGTGAATAATACAGCAGAAGTCAATGTCCAGATCACACAAAAAGCAGACAATAGAAAGCTCTGACGAAAGTGGCGGAGAGCAGCGCAGCCTCTGTAGAGAGGATCATCAGTTGACCCGCTTGCTGGTCAAAAAACACATCTGCATGGATAGAGATCTCCTATAGAGTCACGTTTATTCATTTTTCTTCGTTCACCCCATCTCCTATAGGGTCATCATTATTATATCATCATATCCATATATTCTTGAGTGGGTCAAAAAAAAACCAAGGTGGGAAACAGTAAATAAGTCAGAGGTATTGATCCAAGAGCTACTATTATATGCGCTCCTCAGAGTCAAGGACTACAACACACATAAAATAAATGTGTTTATAATGTAATTCTATAAATAGTCCATGGAAGGCTTGGGACATTCCCAAACTGATATGACCATATGGGACCTGGTATTCGGATAAGTCTAAGGAAGAACAAGGACATCTAAAAAAAAAAAAAATCTGTCATGCTAACATCAGAGAGTTATGGCCAGTTACAGTCTCAGAGTTTCTTACAGGCCTCATGAGAGGATCACAGTCCTGAGCAGTGCACAGATGTTCCAAGCACATTTTGAAATGCTGCCCAGGAGATGTACAGAAGCTTGGGGTTTTCCAGAGCTGAGCTTCTCAGTGTGCTGTTCTGCCTTTTCAAACACAACCAGGCTTGACATTCTAAATATTACAAAAGAAATTACTTGTACTTCGTGCCAGAGGAATTCATGCCAAAGGCCCAAGCCCAGCAGGAATATGGACATGGGAGAACTGGGAGATGCTTGTCCCATAAAATGCTGCTCAGTGAGGAGATAGGTACCATCACTGTGGGCCAACATGACTGTGATCTTACAGCACGCACCCAGCTAGCACAGCTGGCGTTATAAGGAGCTCTCAGCCTTGAGAGAATCATACCCCAGTCCAACACACAGGATTTTGTATTCTGACTAAATACTCACTCTCTCCTTCTCACCCCAAGAGGTTGGCAGACTTCCTTCCCTTGACCTCCGCTGCCCTCAGGGTTCTCCTCTGGGTATTCTTTCCATGCAGCATAACGCAACTCATGGAAAGTGGCTATCACAAGCACTTCTGGCAAAAATATTTAAACCATTTGTGGTTCTCCCACGCCACACATTTTAACCACATGCACCTTTTCAAACACTGCTCAGAGACTGACGGGCATGCAAATCATTCCAGAAACTACAGAAAATTGGGGAAAAAAAACCCTGCTGTACTGCTAAAGCCGAGAACAAGAAAATAACTTCTTGTGCAAGTCATCCAACAGCTCCTTTGTATGTAAATATATCCACAACTCATCAGGATCTATGGGGAGTACAATTTACATTTTGAATGATCAAAACGTTTAGTATTGGCAGAGAAAATGTTTAAAAAGAGAGAAGGCGGCGGTTTAAAATTTAGAAACTTAGTCGACCGTGCCAGATTATGATCTCAACTTCTCTCCCTCCAACAAATACTATGCTCCATAAAAACAAAATGAATTAGAACAAAATGCTTTTAAATTGAAATTTGGAAGTTCCCCTGGTTTTCAAAAGAAAAAGGGGAAGGCAACAAATGCAATAAATTTCAACAAATTAGTAGAGAAATATAAAACTTGGCCTATTAAATGCGATTCAGAGAAGGGAAGCACAGGAAAGACTAACACATGAAGTGCACAGAGCCATAACATTTGCAACAGCTGTGTTATGAAATGCACTTGGTATTCTGGGAAGCGAGAAACAAAATACTTCGTTAAAACACTTGTGGATGTACCAGTGGCTGAGAAGGCAACAGACAAAATCAAAATCACTTTAACCATTAATGTCATTGAGGATATGGTCTCTGGTACCTCATTTATGCCATGATTCACTGAACAGGACAACACAGTGATGGATGTGCCACAGCCCGGGGAGCCTGTGCTCAACTCCCTTAAAGTTAATGCAGCTCCTCTAAATTACCTTTATTTACTCAGGCAAAGTCTGGCTTCAGTGCCAAGTACTCCTATTAGAACAGATAAATCCACAGTGATCAGACCCAGACCTTGGTCCAATCCTCACACAGGTTGAGAAGCCTCCAAGCCTGATGCCATCCTTTGGACTCACTTTTAATGTTTCAAGGTCAATTTTTGACTGTTTTGTCTTGTTCCTTCAAATCCCTTTCTCAGGCATCAGTCTCAGTAGTAATTAGCTTGAGTCTTTAAGATATCCACACATCTGTATTCTGTCAATATGATGAAGGTTAAACCAAATAAGCAAAACGAAAAAGCAACATCCAGCTTGCTGCAGAACTCTTACCGACAAAAAGTGAATCCCAACTTTGAACCTCTCACAATTCTGTGATGATAGGGCTATTTTCAGGGAGAGAAGTAAAATTCAGAAAAGCGGCATTTGTGCTGTGGGAAATACTGTTTTCCAAAACCTTGGCTACCATAGTAACATGATTTATTCCCTACTTGCTACAGTATAGTCAATTAGCTCCCTAACCAAAAGACAATTACCATAACTAGAGATGTACCTGGCTGGAAGTCTACTGAAATGCTGCTTATGGATGGCAAAGCAGAGCGCTCTAAATTCCAAATTAGTAATCATTATTGTCGAACAGGGAGGACATTTCTGGCAGCGGTTTAACCTCAGCGATACAAAAGGGCACATTTGTCAAATGGATGCTGGCAAATCCCAGTTGCTGAGATTCCAAAACACGTTCTGCCACATCTGTGAATCTGTATGCGAAACAGATAGGTGGGGAAGAGAGAGAAGAAAGAAAACTACAAATTGCTATTGTATGTCTTTACTGCATTCTGCAACTATCACAGATACAACTTTGGCTGCAAAACTTTAACAGAGAAGGATTTTGAGAGCAAATAACAGAAATCCACATATATTATATATATATGTAAAGTGTCATGCAGAAGACCTCTGAGTTGTCCCTGAAGGGCTTTATGTTGCCTTCATTACTGTCAGAGACATGGGTCACCTCAACATTCATTTTGCTCCTCCATACACTGGCTTCATTGGACTTGCAGTGGCTTTTATCCGGCATAAGCATGACCAGATGTAGGTTCTGAGATTATTTGATTCCAGCTTTAGTTCAAGCTGATAAGCTGCTAGCAGAACTTTTTCTAACACACATCCCAGGAACATTACTTGTGTCCCCTTTGGAAACGTCAGATACTGGCCATTGGAAAAGAGAAAACATCTGTTTTAGTCCTCCCAAAGGAACATATCAAGATTTTGTGCTGGTTTTTATGCAGCCTCAAGGCCTTTTATTCAGCTAAAAAACAAACAAACAAAAACCCCAAAAAACCAAACAACAAAAAACCCAAACCTTTGTAAAACTGCTGGGACTATCTGCTGTTGTCCTTTTTTTCTTTTTAAACCAAGTTACTAATTTTTATTCTTTTTCTTGTAAATCATCACAATGCCATTTCCCAGGTTGAGATGGCCAAGAAACGATTCTTCCCAGAAAATTGCTCCTGATAAACAGCTGTTCTCCAGAACAAACTAAATTCATCCTCAATGGAAAATAGCTTCTCGGCTCACAGTTAATAGATCTCACTCCTGCTTTGTATAGTTTTGGAGGCTTTCAACTAAAATTAATAGCCTGAGTGCTTCCCCCTTCTCCCTGCCTTCCTATCTCATCAGTGAAACCCTAGGAAGGCCCTGTCACCCTGGTGGAGGCTGGCACTGCAACAGCATGTGAATACGAATGCCATCTCAGCTATGAATGTGAAGAGCACAACAAAACCTCATTTTACCCACCGGAAACCATCACTATATTTATCTGCATCTTCCTGAACAGATGAGAAACTTCCCATGGTGTTCTGGAGCTCCAAATCCTGAGAGCAGCTATGAATAGCAGCTTTAAATTTAACCAAGGATGGAGAGAGAGTGAAGCCCTAAATGCTACAAGATGATGCCAGTTCAGCTGGCTTCAAAGCTAACAGAGCCTTGCTTGCAAGTGGCATGGAGATAAATTCCAGCCCACAGGGTGAACAACGTTGCCATCAGTATCTAGTAACACTGCAGAAGTGGTATGACTTTGCATGACTTACGCACTGTTAAGCTTAGAGCTGTACAAGTCTCCCAGGAGTTATTCCTGCTAGGAGAAGCCAGAAGGATGGTGAGACCCAAGTGAACCTTCTGGAGGTAATAGTACATTGTACTGACTCTTACTGAGCTATTTTCCTCCTGTGTTAGTTTTCCTATAGCTCTTTCAAGTATGACCAGGCTAACGTAAGTGTGCCTGAACTTTTGTTCCACCTCTGTCATTGAATTGCCTTAGTGCTAAATAGCAAGTTCATGAAGAGCCATATGGCAATGGCAGTGGAGCTGGACAGCAGAACTCCTGCTGGCTTTGGCAGTGACAAGAAGGATCTGTGGGTTCTTTGCTGAGGTTTGTTTTTGAACATTTGGTCTGGTTATGCCTTTCAGCTTGGGATACTACCAACAGTTCGTTGAAGCTCCAGAGGTAGCCAGTGGCGGGGCGGGGGGGGGAAGGCAAGCTATAAATTTAACTAGGACAGCAGTTGGCAAAGGGAGGGGAAGGCTGTTTGAGAACTCTGGGTGGACTGGTCTTAGAGGATAAAAACTAAAACCAATATCATTCTAACACTAGTAAATAGAAGTAGGCTTCAGATTCCATGGAGTTTTCTTGGTCTTTATTCTATAAAGACAGAAATCTGGCTCTATTTCATCATAGTTATCTACACTCAGGCACCCCTCCACCCTCGAAGGAGATTAGTAGTGATAATGCATCTGGTACCTGCCCCAGCAATAACAGATCTATGTGGAGAAGATTACAAGAAATTGTTTGGACTTCTGCCCAGTCCTAGAAGTCCCACAAACCATTTCCAAAAGTCCCATCAGTTTTTATGGCTTGTCTCTCATGAAGGCTGCTGAAACCTACATGAAGGAGAGACTTTAAAAAGATTTTTGCAGACATTTATTTCTGGCCAAATTATGATTGCTTGGAGGAAAAAGAAGCCACCATACAAATCTTGTTAGAGACTTCAGCAGGAACTCACAAACCCATGCAGAACTGAGATAAGCTAAAAAAAGCAATACCATCCAGGAAGGAAAGACAGACCAGCCAGCCAAATTCAACTCTAATTCCAACCCATGACAGACCCCTGGGGCAGCTCCAAAGCCACTTAGCACAAGCGTGGAGCTGGGCCAGGAGATGCTGGCACCAGAAGAGCAGCTCTAGCAAGTCCAGACTGCAATTTGGTGATTTGCTGAGGGGACAGACTCGGACAGGCTTGTTACCCCAAGTACTGCAAACACACAGCTCCCCATCTCTAGAATGCTCCAAGTCAGATTGCTCCAGGGACACGGTGGTGCCCAAGCTCCCTGCACAACAGAGCGTGTGCTGCGTGCGCCGGGAAGCAGAGTAACGGCACATCTGTTAACTACACAAAAACACTCTGGCAACGCTCAGGGTGGCTTGGCAGGGGAACCTGTGTCAACTGTCTGCAGTCCAAGGTCTAAAGGGCAAGCTGCCTTCAGAGATGCCTGCAGCTTCAAGGAACGGTGTCCAGTGAAATCAGTGCCTCTGCAGTGCACAGCCTACACTGGGGCCCAAGCATGTGCCAAGAACGTGCTGCACCCACTTAATGCCACAGAGGAGGTGAATTTCCCAGGAGGGCTAGAGGGGAGAGAAAAACTCCAAACACACAGAGCATCTCAAGAGGCTAAAGGCTCATCTCTGTGCTCCTCAGATCCCTTCAATAGACCTCTCTGGAGACACTGCTCTGCCAGCAGAGGCAGAGTCCTTGGGACACCAGCACAGGATTACTGGGGGCTGGGATTATTTACTACAGCAGGAACTGGAAATGCTTTTTGCTTCTTGCAGGGTTACAGCACATAGAGCTTCCAGGAAGGTGACTGCACTGATTAGTCTTGTGCAGGACTGGGACTGCTGACAACTGCCTGGCCTGTGGGTCCCCAAGCAGCACACTTCAGCGCTGTAGGTGGAAGCTGGGGGTGATCAAATACTTGGGGACCAGAGGGTTTCTAGCAGCGACAGCTAGAAAGCTCCCCGCAGGCTATGTCACACTGCTGCAGTATCTCCAGACAAGCAACTCTTTCCCATATTACTACACCCTTAGCAAGTAGAAGCTGGAAGCTTCTTCTGTTCCAGTTGCTGGAGATCAGCTCCCAGCCTCCTGATCCAGGTGAATGTGTTTGCTGAATGCTGTCCCTGCTGCAGGAAGGCCAGGGAGGGCATCTGTTCCCAAGACATTTATGATGGTGCTGGTTTTTTTTGAACTATGAATCTGAACAGAAACCATGTTGCACCTTAAATGTCACTGCTAGGCAGAAGGAAAGTCATGAATCTTTAGCAATCTTCCCAACATCATGATTTTCAAGCAGAAAATGAATATACATTGGAAGAAACACTACAGCTGTGACTGCCTCAGTGAAGCTATTAACAAATGCAGTGTAACATGTCCAAATGCAGTCAGCCCTGTCTGGGGGCTGCTGGGTCTTTCTCCCATCCTTATTCTCTCCCCATTGCTCTGCTTATTGTTTGTTTCATTGTTAATACCACCTAATTTAAAAATAGGAAATTGATTTCTTATGTATCCATTACAAACCAAATAATTTCTTTATTACAGCAAGGATCATATTTCATAAGCAAGTCATGGAAAATTAAAACCATGCCTGTTGCTTTGATGAAATAATGGAGAGAAACGCTGGAGGGGAAGGCACAGACAGCTGGGGGCTATCATACAACCAGTGGTGCAAGTTAACTCTTTGCAGGCACTCAAGGCTCTCACAGCTGCCAGTTTTCCTCTCTCAAACTCCTGGTTATAGTGTTGAGCACTCCCTTATCACTAAAGCTCAAAAAGCATCTAGAAGGAGGAATGAAACCCCTCTGAACAAAGTAGGTCAGTGATTTTGATAGCTGGAGGTTCTGTTGTTAGCAGAAGGTTTGCAGTCTGCCTGTGTGCAGAACCAGATACCTTTCAATATTAACACTACTGAAATTAGGTGCCTGACAGTTGCTGTTGCACAGTGTGCACAACACAGAAACCCACAATGCCAGCAACACATGAGCCCAGAGGTCCTTGTAGCAGTAATATTTCCAGGCCTTGGGCATATTAGACCATTGTGCTTTACTGCCAGGTAGGAGGATTTAGACTGAAGGGGAACCACATTTTCCTGGAGAGATAGATGTTTAGTGTACATTGCACACACGGTAATGTAGCAGGAACCCCAGACAGACAACTAGTTAGCAGTGTACTATGGCTTGAGGTAGATTATAAGTTTTTTAAAAAAATCCATTGTGTGCATTACTGAGGATTTATGGACTGCTCTGTGAACCTCCCTGTGGAGCAGAAAAGGACATGGGTCCAGATAAGTACTACAGCTCACAGGACATTGCAACATCCAACCCAAAGTTCATCAACTACTTCATTAACATGCTGATCTCTAGGAATTGCAGCCAAACAAAACTTCTTCAATTTTCCTAACAGAAGCAAAAAGATCAGCGAGTTACCAAAGTGAATTTTTTTTTTTTTAAGTGTTATCTATAGATGTAATCATATAAAAATACTGTCTGAAGACGAAAAAATAAGCAAAGCTATCACAAGAGACCACAAGCAAACTCCATGAGAGTGAAGGGCAGCAGAAGAGATTGTTTCAGAGCAGTAATTCACATCTAGTCTGATCATCTCTGAGTGCACCCTTTTGAGCAAGAAACTATTTGCCTTCGCTTCTTTGGGATAAGAGTCTCCAGTTTTAAAAAAAGAGCCCACGTTAGAGTCTCTTGTAGGTTTGTGTTACTCTCTGACTCTGCCATGGCTCTGGGACTTACTGTTCTTCTTTCTGGCACTTAGGGCCAGAGAGATTATCATACTACAATTATTCTTACACCAGTTAAGAGACCTGCAAACACAGCCACCTCACCTAATCCTTCCCCTGCTCTGGGAGGAGGCCAGCCAGTGAGCAGCAGGCATTTGCCAGTTTGCTGCAAAGAGCTTCCTAACAAGCAAGCCAAAGGAAGTCCTCTTAAAACTCTTTATAGTCCTTTTTACAGTGATGATTCTCAGAATAGGAAAACAAGTTTTGTAACTCTGTGGGAGCAAAGGAAACAGGCTCCTTCCAGGAACATCCTGCATCATCTTTCCAGCCCCCACCTCCAAAGCTGTGTCTCTGGGAGATACCATGCTCTCTTCTGCTAGTTCCTGTATTGGCTGCTGCTATGTTGAACCAACTTATTTTTTAGGATAAAGAGCCAAACAAACCATGTAAACTACTGCAAGTTACCACTAAGCAGCTCCAAGATCAGCTAAAATGGCCAAAGCCCCCAGCCCCTAAAGATCTCCTACACAAGAGGCATTTCACTTCCCTGTGATGGGAGATGCTTTACACTGCTTTCTGGTCTGCCATGATGCTCCTTCATCCAGCTTGGCCAGAAACTCAGTCCTTTAGTTTCTGTCAGCGTTTTAATGATTATCAAGTACACTACAAAATTATTTTCAAGAAGTTTCTTCTTTGGAAAATATCCTCTAGGAGTTCTAACAAGTACTTGTTTTGATGATATGTTTGGTAAGAGTCACCAAAAGAATTCAGAAATGCAGAAACATTCATTTGCACTTGCACAACAGAGCCGACTCACCACGCTAATATTTTAATGGAACCACTGGATGTTTTCATTAGCTGCATCTGCCACTATGACAGCAACAATAACTCCCAGACAGAAGTCGAGACAAGACATAGTAATTAGGTCAAACCTTCAGGACAGAGCTGTCATCGCTAAACATAAATGTAAGTTACTCTTCCACTGCCCAAACACTGCAAGATGTGCTATTGCACTGGGTTGTCTGAGCACGACAAAGAACTGGAATAAATGAGGGTCATTCTGCCTTTTGCTGTTCTTTACAATTACCCCATGTTTAATTGATCTTGATTAATTATTTAAGGTAAATGGAGCTTTCCTGACCTAATGGCAACATGTAAACTGATTAACTTTACAAAGCCAGCAAAATTATCTCCACACTGAGATCAGCTCTTGTAATGTATTATTTAGGCCAAGTTATTCTGTGTCACTGCCAATGATGTGCTGCCAAACACAAGACCGTAATCGTGAAGGTGTGATGCGGGTCCCCATGGGGTGAGGGTTAGACTCCCTCAGCACCAGTGGGAAGGGAGGAGAAAGAAATACAAGGAAGAGGAGGAGAAACTGTCCTGTGATACGATAGCACATGGTGCCTCCTGGGGCTGCATTCATATAGACTTGGGGAAGGAGGATGGAAAAAACCTGACAACTACTTGTTCAGTGGGATGAGGGCTGGGAGCACACAGGGAGCTTGTCAGAGACAGCAGAGCAGCAATGAGGAAAGTAATACCTTTAAAAGCAGGTTTAAGCAGCCCAGTGCAATCAGGCTGCCGTTTGGTTATCAGAGTCAGACACTGGTGCTAGCACAGCCCAGCCCCGAGAAGCGAATGCAAACTGGCCCTTTGTCTGGCTCTGTGTTGGCAGTCATGTCACAGTCTCCCATCTGTAACATCACGAGGGGTTACAGGGAAAAAAAGTTTGGGTTTTTTTTGCAGATAATGCCTATCTTTGCTAGAAATCAAACCTAGATAAAAGCTTCCCAAGAGATTCTGTGTAGATTGAGGTCTGAGATCTGCAGCAGGAGCAGCAGTGCCCTATCTGGGTTTATACATAATGTGGTAAAACTGACTCCTGGAGTAACTTACACGCATTGGAAGAAAGTGTTTTGTTTAGATATCTACAATATTCCCCATCTCTTCTGGCCAATTGCTAAGGCAGGTACACAGATAAATGAGAAGAAAACACTTGTCATTGCTCTGGCTTCAGGGGAGAGGCAGATAAGGCAGTAAGTGAAATTCTCCTCCGGGCTTCCATGCAAATACCTACTTGGGCAAAGGCTGCTCGGCTACAGCAGAAATACTGCTTCAGTTGTTTGAAATAACAGCACCTCCAGGCACAAACAGGACAATAACCTTCCATCTCTATCTCAAGCTGCTCATCCAGAGAACTTATGGTCAAAACCGGCGAGACAGAGCAGCTGTGAGGAAAAAGCAGCACCCAGAGTCCTCCTTGGAGGCACAGGGATGGGTGGGAGACTCAGCAGGAGGTGGATCTTTAGACACAATCCAAGGCCAGCACCCTGGGGAAGCAGCCTCCCCCAGGCTGGTTCTGTGTAAGGGTGAGGATGCTGTTAGCTTACAAAATAGAGGCAAGAGATGCAGGCACCAGAAGCCAGCTCACAGTCCAGCACCACCCGTGAGGTCCCTGTCGCTGCAGGTTGGAGACAAAACCACACATCAAAACTGTCCTGTGCTGTTGTTAGCAGCCAAGAGGAACAGTACAGAAGACAGGAGCATCCCCAACCCACAGGATGGTCAAACCTCCACCAGCTCTGCACAGAAACTCAAAATCCTTCAATCAGGGGAACTTAATGATCTGTCTATGCCACCAGGGGCTTTGAAACCATCTCCTTTATTTTCAAACAGAGATTCATAAAGTCTATGAAGTCCCATGAGCTACATTAAAAAAACCCCACGCTTTCTGCCAAATTGCTAAGACTTCAGGGTTTTTTCCTCCTGTAGTTTCTTTTACATCCCAACAATTCCTTCCCTGTATTTATTTCTACTCGGTTTTCTACCTCTGGGACCCGAGCAAGCCATCGAACCTGGATTAAACATGCCACAAAAGAATTCAAGCCTTGACATGGCCAAAATATTGGTTTCCAATGAAACAAAACAAAAGGCTAGGATGAAGTAACTATTTCAGCAGCTTGTGCAGCCATGTAAATAGATGTTGCCAAGGGAGACTGAAGAGCGATAAGGCTCCACCACCCCTCAAGAGATCAGAGAGGAAAAGCTCAGATCCAAACCCCATTTCTCAGCAGCATTCACCATTCCAGCTTCAGCCGAAATAGTGAATAAATCACATTTTAAAAAGTAAATGTTTTTAAAAAGGACAGAAAAATTCAGGCTTCCCAGCTGGGCACCAGGAAGGCATTTCCTCTCATGGCAGGTTTCATTTCTGAGCAGTAGGACATCTGCAGTCTCCTGTCCATGAGGAGGGAACTGAGCAGACCTCAGGATTGACCCAAGCCAGCAGCAAGAACAAGAGCACAGTGTTTGTTTTTATTGAAAAATATGTATTTCTTCGGATGATAAACTTCTTTGGCAACCCCCAGACCTACCAGGTTGCCTTACTCCAACTACTCCAAAGGTGGAAATCAGGTAGCAGGGGCCAGCAAGGCTGGAAGAGCAGAGCCCCACATTCTGCAATGCCAAGGCCCTGCTGAGAGGTGGGGGAGTTCAGGTTGAACACCAAGTTTCTCCTGGAGCGTTGGTGCAATGCAGTGAGGCTGCCCAAGAGGCCAAATAGTCTCTGTCCTTGGAGGTTTCCACATCAAGACACAGCTGACCCAAACCAGCCCTGACAACAGCTCAGAGACCAAACTAGAGCCCTCCCGAGGCCTCTCTCACCCAACACTTCCACGAACATGAAGGGAATCAGTGCAAAAGGAGGCAAATACAAGATCAGCCACAAAAATACAACCAGCAGGTACAGAAAGGAAGCAGCTCTAAAATAAGTGGATTTCTCCCTGTGTATTAACTAACACTGAACCTGATAAAGCTTAGCTACACTTTCATTTTAATTAAGAGAAGGAGCCACTTTGCAGCTCCCCCATCAGCTCCTCTGTCCCAGGGACACCCACGCCAGGCACAAACACTCAGGAATGCAGCTCCAGCTCACCCGCTGGCGTAACGTGTTTGTTCTCCGACGTGTTGGATTCCTGCTCGCAGCCGGCTGCATTGGCTGTACTTTGGTCCAGGAACATTTCACCTGCATGTGTGAACCCAGCGCTACAGCCACCAGGGTAAACATTGTATTGTCAGAGGGCAACGCACACGCCACTTTGTTAAGTAAACCAATGGACATATCGACTTTATTTGTATTCAGCCTTTTCAGCAAATTACCAAGGCAGACTGTGCCAGTTTGGCAGAAATCACAGGGATCGTGTCAGCCTGGGGGTTTTTGCTGTGCGAGGAGGGGGCTGAAGTTCCAAAGCATCAAAGCATCCCAGCCCACCAGGCTCCTGAGCTCCCACTCCCACAGAGGCAAAAACAGTTGATTTTTTTTTTTTTTTTTGGCAATCTGGGTTTGGAGGGGGCAGGAGAGAAAGGAAGAGGCAGGGCTGCAGGGAGGCTCAGGCTGTGGTTAGCAGGGGCAGGCAGCCTGGGCTGTAAGCACAGTTTGTTTCTTGGGAAGAAACAAATCTAACCAGAGCCTGCAGGCTGGCATTAGTCTATACACTTGAGATACATTGGGAAGTATTTCCTAGCCCACCACATCCTTCCCAGGGTTGTTGCCTATGAGCAAAGGGCTGGAACAGAACTTGGGGAGGGCTGACCCAAACACCTGTACAATGCTGCCATGGATGTGTTTGGAGGTGCACAAGAGCATGCATGCCACCAGCAGAGATCAAAAGCACCCCAACACTCCAGGCCACTGGTTCAGGGCTGGGATCAGGACAGTGAGGTTAACACACAGATTGCCTTGCTAGCTGATTCACACCTCCCAGTTACCCCACACTGCATTGTCCATAAGACATATTCTCTGCCTAAAACAGCTCCTCAGTGCTAAGGAAATCAGCCCTTGAGAGCCAGGCTGCTCCCTCCTGCACAGGACCTCCATTAATGTCCTGGCAGAGCATCAATCCCATGGGTGTGACAGACCCCATCCTGCACAAAGGAGCACAAAGTCCCTTCACACAAGGCTGGGTGCCTACCCAGCCAGGACAGGTTTGTTGCACAACCAGAGGGCAGGCTGTCTTGGGCCACTTAATCTCAGTGCTGCATGAAAGAAAGCAGGATTTGGATTTTAAAACAACAACAAAAAAATCCAGTTCCAGAAAAGTACATCTTGTTTTGTAGAGTGTCTCAGGTAACCACTGAAGGGAAGTTCAACACTAATGGTGCAAAAAGGTCCCACAGTGAATACAAAAGTGTGCAGTGCACCAGTTCAGGAGGACTCATGCAGCTGAGACTTAGGTTGCCCCCTCTCAGCAGACCTACAGTCCCACACCACAAACATGCTTTTTGCAGACTGTATTAGCCTAAAGCTCTTTTACAGGAAGCCAGACTACCCTAGCACACACGCTGAGGACCAATGGGCCAGTTTCTGTGGCTCAGCTAACACTACCACGAAGCTACAGTATCCTGCCCACCCTTTGGAGCCCTTCACTACAATCAATGTTTAACCCCAGTAACCTAAAATGACCCAACAGAGAGGTGCCTCTCAAGTGTGGAGACCTGCCAAAGAGTTTAGAGCAAGCTTGAACAAACTTCACCTCTGATGGCAAGGTGAAACTGGCAGCATCTGCTCTCTGTCCAGCCAGAGAACTCACTCCACCCATGCACCCTCCCAAGATAAAGCTTCTGGCCCAGCTAGGGCCAATCTCTCCAGTTTATCACATATTGTCTGATTGTTAACATAATATGGTGCTTATCTCTTAATATACAAATAGACACACCAGGGCAAAATAACCCGTCTCTCTACTTACCTCCTATCTTGAAAGGACAAAGTAGCCAGAAGTTTCTGCGCACTAAAAAAAAAAAAAAATTAGCAGAATATTCTGGGCTGCCACAAATTGTAACTACCCAAACAGGTCTGCAGGTCACAGAACTGCTAGAGGAGTGCTGGTTGTGTGTATAGTAGATTACTTATTCCCATTAGAAAAGGGCTGTCGTAACCACCTTCCTTTGTCTCAATACAGTAGCAAAATAATCATTGTGATATTGAAAGATAAGGGGACTCTGATGCCTGTTTGGTGCTGCACCACCAGGTTTCATTTCTGGACATGCTCCTGATCCTTTCACAACAGCCAGAATAAATCTCTCTTCTGAATGGCAGTTGTGCAAACACCCACCCAGATCAGCAGCACTGGGGAGGCGTTTAGACAGCTCAGGTACAGATTCCACATGCACATATTTAACAAAAAAAACCCTTTTTGTCCCTGCAGCCATCTTTTCTCAGGGGATGCATGAGCTGGTTTCCACATAAAGCTTTTCTAGCAGAAATGCCCAGGGGGAAGCAGCCTGGCTGCCCCTTTTGCAAAGTGAGGAACCAGTCCCACCCTGCATCACTGGTAACAGGCTGGCTTTGGGATGACCCAAAGCCTCCTGCCAGGTCAAATCCCCCAGACAAGCACCAGGAGAAGATCCACAGGCCAGCAAAGGATGGGACTCATGTATGTACAGGAGCAGAGCACCGAAAGAGAGCAGGGCAGAAGGCAGCCACAAAGATCTCATTACTTCAGAGGAAAGAATCAGATGAGCAAGACTTCAAGTCTGCCACTCATCATCACCATCAGCCTCCAGCAGAGCTCCCCCCAGAGCCTCCCCACCCCCCAGGCAGAGCCAGCCCCCAACACCCACCACTCGCCTGCAAACAGCCAAGCTCTTCCACCCCAGCCCAGACAGGGCCTTTCTGCTGCTGCCCAGACAGCCCCTCCAAGTAGAGCTCCTGGCTCTTGCCCCACCGCTCCTTCTTGTAGGGCCGCCCCACCCTGCAGGTGCCCCCCATCAGCGCTAACGGGGCTGCCATTAGCCCTTCCTGCCCCGGCTCTGCTCCCGGCTGCTGGGAAGATGGGGAAGCAATGGGTTATCCTGGCAGTAACTGGGATGGAGAGGGGAGGCAGCCCTTCCCTTGAAGCTTCAGAAAAGGAGGGTACTCAGGGGGAACAAACGGCCCCGGGACACTCTGCCCTGTACTCCCAAATCCTGCTCGGATAATTTCAAGCATCCTTATTCTTACCCTGCCTGGCCGTGGGTGTCCCCCTGGTTGTTCCCCACCCTCCTCTCACCCCTTGCTACGGAGAATCCCTCGGAGCTCTCCCCTGCAGCCGGGAACCGAGCACCTTTCCCCGGGACAGCCGGCGAACGGGCTCCTTCGCTCGCCATCTCGTGGTGGCAGCCGGCAGCCTGCCACCTCCCTCCCACCTGCCGCGTCCCCCATCCCCACGACCTACATTCTACTTCCCCACATCCTATCACC
>JAAGNO010000369.1:0-16415 GCA_033439905.1 Ceryle rudis
CTCATGTCTCTTTAAAGGAGAAGAGGAGAAATTGACTCTTCATATGATCTTTAACATTAAATAAGATGAGGTTAATTTAAAATTTTTGATCTTAGTTTTCTTACTGATTGCACAAATAGATTTTGCTACTGCTAGAATAATTAAATGGCACTATAACTATAAGCATTGGATAACCTTGACTGTAGAGGTACAGCTTTAACCTCCTAGCAAAGATTTTGATTAATTAGTTATCTCTCTTTCTTTGCTGACTGTAGAGGAGCCTAGATGGCCTTATGTGTAGATGCATAGTGTGAAGTGAGATGAACTCTGCTCTCAATAGCTTGTTATATAGTCAGTGTAAAATAAAACACAAAAAGCCTTGTTTTAGAGGTGAGCAGTTTCACCTACTGAAAATCCTAATCCTACCTTTTGCTGAGTTCTTATCTGGAAAGTCTGAACCTTGTGCATGGAGAGAAGAAAATTATGCCAGAGACAGTTTTCTCTCCTACTTCTCTACTGCAAAACAGCAACAGCTAAGCAGACAACTTAGAAAGGGTAACTATCCTTCAAAAAAAGCATCATAAAGTAGCACTTTCAGGATTAGAGTCTGACATGAGAAGAATTTATAAAAAACAACACAGAAGTTCTAGTACTTGGATAACTATTGTTTAGAAGCAGTGGACTTTTATGTGATACCAGCACTAGCAAATAAGAGTAAACTTAAAGACCACTCTTCTCTGAGACCAAGAGTCAATGCATTTTGCATCCTTATGACTAAGTTGTCTTTTCCCCAAGCAGCAGAATGTCCTTGCTCCTACTGTCTACTGGAATCAATAATTAGTTCAAGGTCCATTCCAAGATATGCTTTTTCATCATTCAAAGAGGCTATCTGATAGGCAGCACTATCACATTAGAGATCATCTAAAAAAATGGAAAGGAAGGAAAATTCTTTTTATGTTTCTGTGTTCAGGTCTTGTACTGTCATAGAATAACCTAAAGGTGTCTATTCATGTTGCTTAATTTCTTGTAGACAAACAAAAGGATTATCTTGTGCCTAGTCTTATTTCTTTTCCTTTCCCTCTCTCTATGTAAGAAACTTACATTTCCATTCTCTCAATGACTGCAGTCTGTCCTATAATATGTTACATGGGTAATTTCAAACCTAGAAATAAGAACTTTACCTAAGGGAAGGGGTTTGAGCTACTGTTTTATACATCTTGGAAGAGGATCCATAGGAACTATTGCTGCCAAGAGGATCTGGCAAAACCTGCATGCTTTTTAAAAGCAGCTATCAGATGGTTAAATTTCAAAGTCACCTTGCAATGTCCAACATGTAGATCTTATAGCCCTAATCCTTCAGTCTAACAAAAACGCTAATAATTTTTTGCTATATCCCTGCTGTCTAATATGTTCATTAAAGTCACTTTTCTACTTTGTTCTCATGTTATCTGAAGACAGGGACAATATTTTGCATTTGATTAATCTTTGCCTATAGAAGTAATGGATGCTGGGACACAATATTAAACCATACACTCTGGTTCATAAATGCTATAAAGAACTTTCTTGTAGTTATTCATTGCATAGATTAGATGTAAGCAGGGATTTTAGAAAAAGCACATGACCAAGAACTGGAAAGAATTCTTATCCTGAAGTTACTTGTTTTGGGAAAGTGTTTGAAGTGTCTGTGACTGTAGAAAAGACCATGCAGTTACTGAACTGCCTAAGTGGCTCAAAGGAGGACTGTTGAGGTAGAGAATACTTTCTCCCTGTCTGATGATATGATACTATCTCATCAAAGTCAGGAGAATATTCTCAAATGTGGAAAGGAAAAGTACCAAAGGCTGACTGAAGAAAATACAGTGAAGAAAACACAAACTCTGTGCCAGTGTTTGTGCTCCATATGGCACAAATATTTTCCAAGACATCTTATTTTTTAATGAACATTAAGGAATATGTCATTCCATATTAAAATTTTGGAAACATTTTCCCTTAAAATTGAATATACCAGCAAGATTTCATCCTTAATTTCTTGTGCTGTGTAGAATATAGAAATCCAGAGGAAAGATTATTATTGTTTACCATTTAGAACTTTAATTTATTTCTTTTTTTGACTGAAATAAATAATCATTAGCTACTCTTCCTTTTTTTTGTTCTACAATATTAACCTTTGTTAATATATGATATATTATTGATTAGATTTTCTTTGCAGATACTAGAGACAGTTCTTTCATCATACTCTTTCCTTGGGGCTATTGAGGTTATTATCCTGAAGAGTGTATGTGCTTCTGTGATTGTTAGTAAGTATTGATCTATTAGATGTAAGCATAGATAGAAATTTACTGAATATAAATGAACCTGTATCTATAGAAGTAATCTGCTTTCCAGGTGACTTCCCACTGATAAGGACAAAACAAAAGGACAGAAGGATACAGGAATCTATTTACGATGCTTTAAATATAGTTCACTGGTGAATGTGCACATCTGAATTTCTGTGATCAAACATTGGAGGCTGTGAGTCTATTATAGGTGTCACTCAAAAGGATTCTGTTTTCAACCCATAGTAAGGTCTGCAGATCATTCCAAGTGTTGACTAGTGTCACAAAACAGAGTTTTGAGATTGAATCCATACACAGACAAATAGTAAAAGCTAGTTTGTGACATTTCAGCTACAAGTCCTGGTTGAATATAGGATGGTCCATTATATATACATACGCAAAAAAAAAAAAAAAAAAAAGCCACATGGTTGTAGCAGATGTAGAAGAATAGAAGAATATAGGCAAATTGTAATTTCCCTGAACACAGAAAATAACTTTTTTGCCATCTTTCAAGTTCCCATACCCAGAGTTTAAAATCTGACTGAAAGGACTTGTCTAGATGCCTGAAATAAGACTCTTACCTTCTGAGTTGCTTTTCAGTAAAGCAGAGATAATGGTACCTATACACCAAAGACACTTCTCAAAAGCATTGCAAAGACTTGAGTTTTGATTAGCAGTAGTGGGATAGTAGCAATAGAAGAGGAAATGGCCTGAAGTTGAACCATGGGAGGTTCAGGCGGAATATTATGAAGAATTTCTTTACCGAAAAGGTTGTCAGGCATTGGAATAGCCTGCTCAGGAAGGTGTTTGGAGATGTTTAAGAGCCGTGTAGATGTGCTTAGGGACATGGTTTAGTGGTTTTGATAGGGCTAGGAGTAAGGTTGGACTTGATGATCTTGAGGGTCTCTTCCAGCAGAAATGATTCTATGATTCTGTGATTTTGAAAAATGAAAGTTCTAGAAGAAACACTTCTAGGCTATGATTCACCTCATTGTATGTGTGTCTAAGTATCTGTGACAGAAATTTTACTGTTGGTGTGTATGCTCCCAAGTTCTACAATATACAAAGAAATTATTTTTTTTTTCCTTAATGCTGTTTTGTTTAAATTCTGATTTTCCAAAAAATTATTTAGGATGTTCTGTGTCTAGTAGAATCAGGTGAATGTGAAGAGTTTAATGATGGAAAGGAAAGAGGAAAGGGAAGGGAAGGGAAGGGAAGGGAAGGGAAGGGGGAAAGGAAAGAGGAAAGGGGGTTATTATCAATATGTATTAATATTTTATGGGAAGAAGTAAACAAGACAGAGCAAGACTCTTCTCAGTGGTATCTAGTGATAGCTAGTACAAGATATCTAATGTGTGTATATATGCATATATAATATCTGGTACAAAAAAGAAGAAGCACAAAGTGAAATAGCATCTGAACATAAAGAAAACCTTCTCTATGATTATTGTGGTCAAACACTGATCAATTTCAAGTCTATAACTGAGTGATATAATTTGGTATTCAACAGAGTGAGTTGAAGGAAAGAAACATCCGAAAAATGGAATTCAAGTTTTTGATAGGATCTGTGATGTAACCTGTTTCTCTATGGACCTCAAAAGGGCCTAAGGCAAAGAGATTAACTTACTTACTTCTAGTAAAGCCTATAATTAGGTGAAATGATGTGTTCCGAAGAATGGTCTTTAGCCCCCAAAGCTGGCTTCTTGTGGTAATTGGTTCACATTATTATTATTTATGAAAATAATTTTTAAGCTTAAAAATATCAAAACCACTTATTTGTGAATTGTTTTAAACACATTTTGAGATTATAATGTCAGCTGCACAATTAATAACAGGTCCACTACATAGCTCTGTAGCTATTTCAATTCATAACTGCTCTTTAGTCCTTTTAGGAATCTTGACATTACTCATAAATTCTAAGGCTTCTTTCTTTGTTTTAATTTAAATTTATTCTGTTCAAGTTATTCAGGTATTTAACATTTATCTATATTACAACTGCATTTTCTTGACTACTGCTAGCAAAAGAAATTTGATTAAGGATGTATGTCCACAAAGACTGCATCTTTAGATAAACTATTTAATTCTCTCAAGTGACACTTCTCACTATTAGTATGTTAAATATTGGAAGTGAGATTTATCAGAACAATTTTGTTCTAAACTATCTCTGAAAGTCCAATTCTAGTTCCATGAATTGTTGATGATAAAATTGCAGCTTTGAAAAAGAAAAGTTCAAGACTCATATTATAAGGTGTATTTTGACAAGATACGTAAAGTACAATGAGACCTCTATTTCTTGAAAAAAGATGGCGTCTGCACTTTAGCATTAATCAGCATATAAAGGAAATGTTTTATGCTGTCTCTTAATAAAACAATTGAAGTTTAGGAGAAAAATGTAACTGTTGGAAAATCCTGTATGGTAAAAAAAATTCTGAACTCCGAGAATATGATAATCAAGCTCTTTTGCTTGACATGTGAAGTACTGGTGGTCCATATTGAGTGCCAGACTGGTAAAAACAGTCAGTGAAATAGAATTTACATAGAAGGAAAATGACATGTAATACAAATAAAAATACAAATTCAGTAATAAACTATCTAAAGCTGCTATTACTTTAACAGAAAGAGACTATCACAGAAATGGTGATTCAAGTTTTTAATAACGTTCTGGGCAATTTCTGCTTTTACTTATAATGAAATAATAAAATTATGTGTCATGAAGTAAATTATGACACAATCTGATACCGATTTAAAAATAAAAGAAGTTGAACAATGTTCTGGCATAGTAAATGTCCTACAAATTCAAACTACTATTTCAATAGAAAAAGATACCTAGGAGAACATTCTTTGCAACGTAACCTAAATTTAGCTAATCTTACTTTTTCCTGTTATAAATGTCCTTTTTCGTTTTTTTCTTTTTTTTTTTTCCTTCATATTTTGAGAACTTTGAGTATGAAAAGATAAACTTTAGCTTTTGTATGCAACTAAAAATTAATATCTTGCCTCTCTAAGAAATAACTATATATGTATTATGTGACACGAAAAGAAATGTATCAATCCTATTATGTCCAGTATTTCTTTTAACAACATAATACCTAGACTTTTTAAAATTCATGTACTTCGCTTTGGTTCTCAGAAACATGATTTGTGAGTCAACACAAACATAAACTAAATATGAATGAAAGTCATCTAAGAAGAATTATATTATGATCTATTGCACTGTTGTATATATGATGAAAATATACAAAGGCTTGCAAACCCGATGTGTCCTTTACACTACCTGAACCCAAGTAAAAGAGAAAATTTATAAGAGCCTACATGTCAAATATTAGTCCCTGTCAGGTGATAGCTCTCTCTATAAAATTTAGCAAAGCAAATATAATAATTTGTCATCTATGAATTGTTATTAAGGATAATGAGAAAGAAATATTTTTTTCACTTTAGACCTACAGTTGCTCAGTAGTATAAATATCTAAACCTAAGCAATGGTATCGATTTCCTCATTTGTGAAAGTATAAATTAAAAACTGTGTGTGGCATTATTTCTTCACAATTTGCTCTTCTTAAGCTCAGTTGAAATGTTGTGACCATTACTAGAGTAATTTGTGATCTTTCATTTTTGATCAGACATTGAACATTAATTTTTGATTTTTTGGATACAGGAAACAAACCAACAAAACAACTCAGGAGAACAGAGAACAGAAGAGTCATGTGACTAATATGCTCCATCTAGCTATCAGCTGTTCACTGCTTTTTTACAGGAGAAAACTAACACATATCTTCAAAATGCTTTCAGATTAGATATGCTTATGTTACTATAGTTATATTATCTCTTCAAAGTTAATTTTTGCTTAAAAAAATGATGTATTTATACTGTTGACAAACCTGATATTGTTAAACTTCACTTTATCAAGTAGTCAGTTTGAATTACCTGAATGTACGACTTTCAACTCTATAGTATTTTATACACATGCATTTTTCTCATCTTCTATTCTGATGTAGACAAAATAATTCTGATTAAAGTTATAGATTTCATGTAAAAATGTGTGAATTAGGTGATGTGATTAAATTAGCACTGATATGCTCAAATCAGAAATGAATAACCTCATCTAAACTGATATGCGTCACAAAAACACTATGTCTCTCATCTCCTTATGGAGATTACTTAATAAACACAGACTCTTGGCCTGAGAGAAGTTAGTGCTAATTCTCCCTAGAGCAGGATTAAATTACGGTAGCTGACAGCTCTTTTCCCTGATGATTTGTTTGTATTAGTGTTCTAGAAAATTAAGGCTTGCCCACAGACTGAGCCATTAAGGTGAAAATACCTTATCAAATTCCTTTCAGTTTTTCTTATGCATGTATTAAAGTGCATATGGGAGTATGAATGCATATTGTATTTTCAGTGTCAATTTCTAAGGTGGATGTGTCTGATTTTTTTTTAATATTCTTTTCAAGTCTTTAGTTATATAGAGTAGCATTAGTATTGACCAGATGTCTGCAGAAGTATGGTCTGTAAGGTACTGAGAATTATACAATTGAATTCTGCTCATAATTTTTCCTGTGAATTAAAAATGTGTCCAGACACGATGCTCAGACCAAAACTATTTGCTATTTACATTGCAAATTCTCACTATTGTGTTAATAGTCTACGTCAGGCCAAAGTCTGTAGCTCTACACAGGGAATGTCTTAAACATGAATCTCTTAAACTTTTAACTCCCAGGGCAGACATATTAAACATACATTGAAAGTAGTTTACTAGTTTCAGGCATGAATAAAAGTAATCAGTCATCAGTAATCAATAATACTTTATAAGCAATATAGAAGTAGAGTTTGATTTGTGTAAAGAAACTCAGTGCTTCCACATAATTGAAGCAATTATAAAAGCTGGATAGAAACTATCCATGAAATCAGAAAGAGCTATTAGTATTGAATAATTTGGTCAATCTTAAAAGTTTTTCTCAGCTCTTTTCTCCAAAGACAATATACAATACAAAGCTTTACAGAATTTATCTGTTTCTTACTTATGAATTACCCTTAACTGTGGTTTTGATGTGTGACATTGGTGTATGGTTATCTTACCTTGACAAGACACCATGAGGTTTCTTTTTAAAAATACTTATTTTGAAACACAATGAGTCTCAATTTTTTACCATATAATATAATTAATCTCATTTTCCCAGAGTAAAACTTCTGTTCACACTAAACTAGCTTGACTTTAAATATATGTATACAAAACATGACCTTTATTAAGCATGAGATTATTGTCTTTATCACTTAGATATAGGTAAATGGCTTGTCCTAAACTATCAATACAAAACTTGTTTAATATATTAGCAAAGTTTCTATCTAGCTAGAAGTCTCCAAATATTATTACAGAACTGTTCTATATTCCCTCCAAAAGCTTGTATTTTGAACAGTGTATGGAATCATAAAAATGAGTTATTAACTGTGAATCATTGTCTGTTATTAATTAATGTGTCTGGAAAACTGGTGAACAAAGTATGATATACAGTGTGGTATTACATTTCTAGCTGTTGTATTCTGCAAAATCTTAATAGAAAGTCACTATAAGAGGTAATCTTTTCCATTTAAGTCAAATACTTCTACTACTGGCCTTGGACTAGGCATAATTAAGAACAATAGGAAGTTGAAATAATAGCACTTTTTTTTCAGTTATTTTAGAGTAGTAGTTGGAGTAATTACCCTGAGTATTGATTCTTCAGTGAATCTCTTTATGTTGGTCAAAGACAGACATCTTATTTTGGGGTCTATGAACCCCCAAACAGTTCAGTTTGTTTTTTTTTTTTATGTTGTAAGATGAGTTGCTTGCTATATATGAACACATATTCTTCAAAAAGTTTGATTTTTTTATACCTCCACACACATCCCCTGAAAATAAAGGAAAGTAAATAAAAAAATATAGGATTAGGCTTTCCCCATTGACAGGCTCCTGTACTAAGCTAAGAACAGGACTCACCATGGGGATTTAAATACTTTAGAAACCAAGTTGAATCTGGGCTTATTGTATGGTTTTCTAATAGTCAGAATGCTCTTTGTAGAAGTTTCTTCTATCACATTTATTATAGCATTTTTGCAGACCTTACAGCAAGATGTCAATTATAACTCTGTTGTACACCCAAAGTAGAGGCAAACTGTGCAAGGTACAGTGAATTTTTGCTTCCCTTGAAACCAAAAAGTAATTACACTAAAAAACAGTATCCAGTCAATGTGTATAAGCATTTTGTAACTTTGTTATGCTATTAACTGTATTCTGTAACAATGCTGAGATGAAATCTTTAATTAATATGTAACTGTGAGGAAGCAGCTTAGACTTTTGGTGAAAATGCATGGGTGAAATCCAAGACAAAACATGCATAAGAGCAAAACATGTAAAAAGAAGCGGGAGCAACATCCAATGGAATATGGATAATCCTGCTGCATAAATGTACTGGGTCTGGCTGGGATGGAGTTAACTTTATGCAGAGCAGCCTGGACAGTACTGTGATTTGCACTTAACGTGAGATGCCAGTGGTCAGAGGGAAGATGCCCACTTCAGCTCCAGCTTTGCCATTCAAAAATATCTGAACCTAATTACTTGGATTTTATTGATTAAAATCATTGAGGACTAAAAATCGGTGCTAATTGTACAGGATCATCTCGGCATTTTATAGTCTCAGATAATTTACAAGAAACTAGTTAAGGAAAGCTTGCTTTATATATTTGGTGATAACCACGATAACTACTAAGAACTAACCATCAGCTAAGTATACTGTTAATGAAAGTCATGCCAGTAAATTATAATTTTGACTTGTGAAACAGGCCTAATTAAAAACCTGTCTTTTACACATTTGAATTTACTTAAGTGACCAATATTCATGCATATATGTACATAATTTACTATTTCTTGTAAACTGCTGCTGTATGTTACAGATTATTCTTTTATCACTTTCCTGCCTTGGATAAATTTTACATCACCATGGTGATTTCATTATAATTTCCTACATTCTTACATAGGTCTTTTCACAATGTTGTTTTCTTCATATGGTCTCTCAAGAATTTGTGAACTGTTTCTACAGGTTCTAGTTCTGGATTGATTACAACCCACTAAAAATTATAAGCATTCCTTTTTCAGTGGAGAATACAACTATGTATTCAACAGCAAGGTCTAATATAATTATTCTACAGATAAAAGTCCAGCCCTTTAGTCCTGTCATCTATGATCTAAAACCTTTTGATGGTCTAACAGAATACTCCAATGCAAATTATGGAATTACAGGGTTGCAGTTTTTCTAACTCACAAAGCGGGCCATTTTTTTTGGTTGGGGATATGTTTTGTTTTATTTTGTTTTATTTTGTTTGGTTTTGTTTGGTTTTGTTTTCCCCCCAGCCTTAGAGTTTTCAGTTTGGTGTAGAAGTTGGGAAGGTTATGTACTCTCAGGTTGTATAATAATCTACAGATGTAGCTGATCACATGGTTATACAACTTTGAGTATGTGCCTCTAACCTTGGATAAATGTCATCTCTTGTAAATTTAGACTAAAAGAGTTTGATCTGTATGTCTGATCTAGCCACTGTAGTCTGCATTTCTACTCTAGTCAAAGCCCAGGCTCTCTTCAGAGGGAGAATCAGCTCCTTCTATGACAACTATTTACGGTAGGTCTGATGAACAACCTGCTGGAAAGCCTATGTCCATCTGGTAAGTATTACTGAAGTTAGGTCCTACCACTGACATAGACATCTGTTTTGCACCAGAAGGTGCTGGTCTGTCATGATCCTAATAAGAAAGGCACTCGGTCTCATTGAAGTATCTTTTTAAATGCTTTTTATTAGATTTAATACTGTAAAGAAAAGGAGGATAATAGAAATGCTATGACCTACTGGTCACCTGAAAGGTGCTGGAAATCTCAAATTGTGCAACACTGAATCACAGGATCACAGAATATCTTTGGTTGGAAGAGACCTTCAATATCATCTATTCCAGCCTTTGACCCAGCACTGCAAACTCACCAATAAACCATGTTCCTGAGCACCAGGTCCATACACCATTTAAATGACTCCAGGGATGGCAACTCCACCACTGCCCTGGGCAGACCATTGTTTGTATCCAATGTTTGATAGCTCTTTCAGTGAAGAAATGTTTCCTACTATCAAGCCTAAACCTCCCCACAAGCAGAACACCATGCATACACCATCCATAGAAAGGGTTGGTCATTTGAGTTGCTAAGGGGCTTCCTTGCAATAAAAAAACCATTTTCATAATTTTTACTGCCGAACAGGAGGGATAGTCACGCAAAAACTTCTTGCAGCACTTACAAGACCATACTGGTGGTGTAATCACCAGCACTGAGAAGGAGCTGCCTGCACTCTCCTCCAATACAACAAGATGGATGAGTTCACCCTGTGTCCAATGGATTTGTACAGAACAACACAGGCCTGAAGGACATAGTGTCCATAGCACAGTACAGACCCAGGCCTATTCAGATAAACTGTTACAGAGAGAATTTTTTCCTTGATGTATAATGGTGTTCTAGTCAGGAGCACTTCTACATCCAAATTTAAAGTTTTATAATCATCTGAATTAAATTCCACGCTAAGTTTTCTAAACAACTGGATACAGTATTGAATGTACATGCAGTAAATTTACACTGGATTATATGCATTTGTAAAATTGCAAATTCCTCCTGTTTCCTAAACAGATTACTTATATATAGTTCTATTAGTGCAGAATATGAAATCTGAAGAAAAATAAAATCAATGAAATGGTTCTAATTTGGAGATTACACCTTGAGATGAAGGAACTTTTGTTATCTTGGACAATATTGGGTATGGTCAATATCACAAAAACAATTGGATTCTTCTGTAATATCAAATAAAGCAATATCAAAACATCACTCAGGACAAACACAAATAGATTATGACTGTAAGTCAGTTAAAAGGAAAAATAAAGAAAGCTCAAACAATGAGGATTCAGATAAAGAATCTGAAAATTTAATTTGCTTGCTTTTCTTGTTTTATTTGGTTTGTTTATTTTTTGAGTACTATTGGGGAAAAAGTCTGACAGATCTATCTTCAGTGGGCAAACAGTTACATACTTTAATCTCAGACTTTAATGGGTATTTTTCAATCATTTATGGAGAACAAAATCTAGTTTAGAAACCCATTAATTTTTATTGGCTATGTATTCTGGATTTGTTGTGGTTTGTGGGGATTTTTTTGTTGTTGTTGATTTGGTTTGGTATAGGTTTTTTTTTGGTTGGTTGGGGTTTTTTTTGTTTGCTTTTTTTGTTTTGTTTTCATAAGGGAAATGTCGGCCCTTGTAATGGAAAATAATACAGCAGGAGTACCTGATATTTGGTATAACTACCACATTCTCCTCTTTTTCACATGTCAGCTTTTTATTTTCCTTGGAAAAAAAAAACCCACAACTATTTTTTTTATGTATATTAATAAATACTAAACAGTTTAACGTCAAATCTTTATATATTTGTAAAATAGAAAGACATTAGTCGACTTATTTTAAAACACAAAGTACAAGTTAGTTTTGTTTGTTCGTTTGTTTATTTTTTCCTATGAGAACATTTAGTGCCTGATAAATACTATAAAATGTTGACATAACATTTGGGTCAGTATTGTTAGTAGAGCTGTTAAAAATAAAGAAACAAACAAATAAAGAAAACCTGTCAGTTTCTTAGTTAATAATGTTACTGTTATTTCCTTAATATCATACAAAAAAAAAATCACAGTAGAATATCTATATGGCAGTTCCACTTTTGCAAATACATATAAGCAATACTTGCTTCTAATATGTATTCAGAGATGATTTCTCTGCCCTCATAATGTCACTTTTATGTCATCTGGCCTCCTTAGATGTTGATCCAGAAAGCAAAGTTCATTTCAGTTATTTCAGCATACTTCAGCACCTTGTCAGTAAACAAACAGTTTGAAGACTCCACTGCTACAAGCAAGATCCAGATTGAGGATAAAGGACTGAATGAATGGTCACCAGTGACTGAGGAAGACATAAATCTGTATCCTTTATCCAAAGTGGCATAGCTATTGGGAATAGCATGTAAAGTGCTTGTTCCCAGCATCAGACTGAAACTTTTGCTCACAACACAGTCATCAGAAAATAATCAGAAAATAAGCACTGGAAATTGCTCTTTTATCTCTGATATGCCTGTTCATTTTGACATATCATCTCACCTTTACACTAGTAGATAATTTTATGTGTTTTGTAATTTCTAACTATATATGTCACAAACAGTACGTTCAGATACCATAAAACGTCATTTTTAGAGAGGAGCTTTCCTCTGTACAGACTTGAAATGGAGTATTTATATCCATCCAAAATGGTGCAACTCAGTCTTTTGTTGATCATGGAGAACTACCAACGTGAAAGAAAAGGAAGGAAAAGTATACAATATGTGAAATAGTTTCCTCTTGATAACGACTTTCTATGTGCTTGAAAAATTATCAAAGCTAATTTCAAAGACAATTATCGAAGGCTAATCGTGATTTTGAAGGCTATTCTAACTGAGTGGCAAAGCCAGTTCTCCTCAACTCATCACTAGACTATTTCTGACCCTGGCCACTGTCCCTGGCTTTAATCCTGACCCTAACTTGCCATTCCACATCCTGGTGAGGTCACTGCTTTGCACCTGTCTTTTTATCACATAATGCAACTTGACACACCTTCCCTTGTGGCGCAGCCAACACTCGCTGCTCTCTAACACTTAAAAGCAAATCTCTGAACTGGGGAAAATCTGCTCTCTTGAAGTGCAAGGTTGTGATCTTGCTTTTTACCCTGCTCCCTTTTCTCAGCATGCTGAACTGAACCATCTCATGGTCAGTGCAGTCAAGGTTGCCCCAGTCCATGATCCTAGGCATTCTCTTCAAAATTCAAATTATGCAAACACTTAAATCAGAGTAAGTATATCAATATAATTTCTTTTCCTCCTTCAGTAAAAAAAAAGCTGTTTAGAAAATAATTAAAGGGGTGTTGTAGTCTTTAGTTCTGACATGTCTTCTCATGCTAAAGAACACTTTAATTTGTAAGTAGTGCTTCAGGGGTAAAGAAAGCTGTATGAGATTCCAAATTGCTTCAGTGAATAAACAGCAGGGATGAATGTGAAGACTTTATTGCTTTCATGGACTAGGTAGTCTGCCAACATGCAAAATGTAATGTGCTTGTGATATTCCGTTCTAAAGCAAAAAAAGTATCGTATTTACTATTTTTAAAAGTGGCTACATAGACTATATATGCATTTACAAAGGTAAATGTGATGTCTAGTTGCTTTGAACATGTAAAGTAATATTAAAATAATATTTTCTATGCTACTTTCCATTATTTTTTTAAAATACCCAAACAGTCTATTTGCTTCCTTAACCAATGGCTGTCCAAAGTGTGCATGACCAATTAAAAAAGCATATAAGTATTTGAATGGCTTCAAATGATAGAGAGTGCTACTAAAATATTCCAGTGACTTCAGCTGAATGCTTTTTGGGAAAACTTTAAGGCACTATAAAAATGCTATCAAAGGCACTTCAGTGCCTTTCCACAGTCTGTGGGAACAACACAATAACTCTCTCAGATTAGCCTATGCTTTCAAACCCTTTGGTAAATGAGGAATAGAAATTATTTTTACTTGATTGAAGATTTAATCTTTAAGTTCAGTAGTATTCAGCTATTAGTGCATCACTCAGATATGCTTTGGCAGAACTATTTACGTAACTCTCATTGTACTTCCTTTTGCTGCCTTCTTTTAGATGCACCCTAAAACCAAGAATGACAGCTGGCTGAAAGTCAGAATAATTTCCTGAGGTCCTCTACTTTTTCTGTTGTCTTCTCTTTTGAAGATCCATTGTCTTAAGCAGGTCATATGGTTCAGAGTTTCATATGTGATTGGTCATACGGCCTGTTTTTTCCCTCAGATTACTATACATCCAGTCACATTACATGCCAGTGTTCTGTCTTTGGAAGAGAATCTTTGCAAATAATTCATGACAGGTTGAGCACATATAGAACCATATAACAGACTTAAATTCTGTTACCTTATGAAAGAAGAGATTGAGGCAAATTGGTTCTTTCCTCATAGTATATGGGACTTCCATTGCCAGACTTTGTGTCCCACTGACTCAGCACAGCATCGATGAAAGTTTGTTTCCAAAATCTGTGTTTTACTTTGAATTATAGATGTTGTTGAAAATAAAAACTCAAAGCACTGTCAACCATTACAAATTTCATGACACTGTGAAGGGTCAGGATGAATGAGTGTTATTAAGTATAGTGACAAGATATGTACCAGAAGTGAATTTATAAGAACGTTGAAAATCTGATTAATGGATAGCAATAGAGGAATGGGAATATATATCCTTAAATGATTGAATCAGCACAATAATGATATCAGACATTTGGCCAGAAGAGGAATGACTAGTTCAAGAAACTAGTCAATACAATAAATGATAGTAATAATTCCTTCCAATTCATCATGAGCCAAAAACCTATATTCTGTTGACATCCAACTGTTGACCAGGGTAAAAAGGCAGTACTCAGATGTATCACTGACATTGCAGAGAAGCAAAATTAATTCTTTGCTTTGGTGTCCACTTCAAATAAGCCTTTTTGAGCAGGACTTGGAAGATTGCCTGAAGTAGCTATCGAAGAGGTTATGGCATAAAAAGACAAAATTAATGCTATCAAACTACAAGGACTGAATATATTACACATGCATTTTTATTTTTTTTAAATATCTGAGTTAAATAGTTTAGTTGAATAGTTATGGGTAGCCTTCTACTTTACACTTTTTCCATATGTGAAGATTGGAGGATAGCAAATGTGGTATCACTCTTCAAAAAAGGATTATGAGGATCTTGGGAAAAAATAAGCCTGGAGTCTTGGGATCAATGTCAGGAAGATTAGTAGCAATTATAAAAAGAAGGTAAGATTAGAATGACTGAACACATTGATGAACAAAGACTACCTTTTTCAAACAGTGCTGCAAAGGATGTCCTACTTTCCAAATGCTATTTCTTAATGAACAGAATTGTGCTCTAATTTTTTATTTCAGACTCCGACGCATGAATCCTAAGTTGTGATTTTAAATTCTGAGTTGCACGTAGCTGGTAGAATTCTATGTTTATTTTCTATCTTTATTAAATCATTATCTGTAGCATCATAGGAACCTTCAGAAACCTTACATTTTCTAGTACTTCTGAGTCTTGCTTTTTCTTCTTCCTTCAGTGATAGATTTTTTTCAACACAAGTAAAGGAAACTATTAATAACAAACTAAAAAAAATACTCTTTCTGTGACAAATCATGTCAATATTCAAGAGTCTGTCTCTCGTACCTCTCCTGTCATCTTGCACTTCCTGTAATAATTTATGGCAGGACTATGTTTATCATTCACTTCTGTGTTTTTTTACAGGCAATCCTTCTTCCTCTTCTATAACCACCCCGTGCAAATTCTCTTCTTCCATGTGTATTTTTCTGAATTGGTAATAGAATTCAAGTTAAAATAGAAAAAAAAAAATCCTTTTTAGTAGAGAAGTATAATTGCTGTTAGATTTCCATAGGACATTAGAAAGAACTTCTCTACAGAGGATTGATAATGAGGAGATGATTTACATGTTTTCTAACTAGGACAGATTCACATACCTAGATGCATGCAATTCCAAATACATCATAGACTGAATAACATCTCACAGATGATGTGGCATCTACCCACAGGAAAGATACTAATAATGTTTGTTAAACAAAACAGACAAATGAATGTCTAAACATTGTGAGCTATAAGGTCCAAAATGCATATTATATTCCTTGGAGAGAACACTTAAAACTGACCGATGACTATGTCAAACAATTGCAAAATGATGGCAACATAAAATGAGAAAACAAGTGAATATCAATCTATGGATTTAACATCTATAAGATGTTAATTGTAACTGTGTATTGAATGGACATCTAAAGCAAAATAGTGACAATGTACGTTGAAATCTCAGGTGTTTATCTTTTGCCAGCTTTAGTTTAAAAAAGAAAAGAAAAGAAAAAAAAGAAAAGAAAAGAAAAGAAAAGAAAAGAAAAGAAAAGAAAAGAAAAGAGAAGAGAAGAGAAGAGAAGAGAAGAG
>JAAGNO010000370.1:8541-20609 GCA_033439905.1 Ceryle rudis
TAGACCAGACATTAGGGAAAAATTTCTTCACAGAAAGAGCAGTCAGACGCTGCAATAGGCTGCCCAGGGAGGTGATTGAGTAATGATCCCTGGATGTGTTTAAGGGTCATTTAGATGTGGTGTTGAAGGACACAGTTTAGAGGTGAACTTTGTAGAGTAGGGTTAATGGTTGGACTCAGTGATCCCAAGGGTCTTTTTTGCAACCTGAATGAGTCTATGATTCTATGATAAGCACTTGCTCATATATGTTTCTCCCAGAAGTCAATGTGCTTAAAATGCTGAAGATTGGGTTGAGGACCAATGTCAATCTATCCCTGAAACTTCAAGGCTATAATCAATAAATAAAATCAGTCCACCCCAGTAACGAAAAGGTGGTTTATACTACAACCACACCAAACCCTGCTGCTCAGGCATGATGCCACACACACATAATATTTTGACTCCAGACACTGCTCTCAATATAGCTTTACATAGATACCTTACACTACAAATAATTTCAACCATCCTGAATAGACATTTTTTTGTAATGCAGCACAAATATGTGGAGAAGTTTAATTTTACGATATATTTCAGTACTTCAGAAGCCAGAAATATGAAAGCCATTTTCTATTTCTGTACATGGTTGTATTCTGGTATGTGTCAAAGGAAAGCAAAACACATTGCTGTTATATAAGATTTTATACTAATATTAAAAGACAAAAGAGATTGAGACTGGGACATAAAAAAAATTGTGAGAAGCCATTAATTAAAATGAAAAAACATGTACGCCAGCTAGCCATCTGCCACCAAGGGAACAAATTTACCTAATATTAATTTTAGAGATAAACACAGAGGAATACCAGATTGAACATGGCAAACTTTGCAAACGAAATTGTTCAGGTGCAAAAGTAAGGGATATGGCCTATAGCATTTAATTCAACATCTTTCATGTAGCTCCACCATCTGGAAATGAAAAACAGGCTACAGTTTGTTAGGAATAGGTGTTTCATACACACAGTGTACAGCTACGTAATGTTTTAAGACTATCAGCTCCTGTGATATATCTCTTTGACCTGACTTTGACAGCACTTGGTACAGCCTACTAGAACACATTGCCCCATGAAACTATACAAATAATGAGAGTGAGAAATCATTAATATTCTGGATTGGAGTGAGAGGTAGTTCATACTGTAACTACAAACAGTATTTGACTAATTTTAACATATATGTTCCTCTGTGGCCTACCCTAGGTGATCCTGATCTGGCAGGGTGGTTGGAATTGATGATCTCCAGAGGTCCCTTCCAGACTCTACCATTCTATGATTCTGTGATTCTATGATCTGGTTTATAAATTAAGAATTGCCAAGGAAAAAGTACTTTAACATAATGAAGTACAGGTGACAAACCTCATAGATGTCAAAGACTCCACAAGCTGTATAAAAGACTATAAATAATCTTCCCCAAAAAATAAACATAATGTTGAATACTAGTTGCAAGATATCAAGTGGAGCAGTAGAAATACAGGGTGACCAACAGCTAATGATACTGATCTCTATCTACACTGATCTCAGTTCCAAGTCTGTAAAAAAATTAACTCAAATTATTCCAGACTAACTGAAAGCCACCATACATAGCAAGTAAATTTATCTGATGTATTTGCAATTAAATTCAACAATACCTGAAATCACTTTGCTAAATGTCAACAGTATCTTAACATGGTAACATCAGACATACTGAGAAAATGCATACTGCTATTTTATAGCTTTGAAAAAATACTAGTTTTCATGCTTCTGCTGAGTCATACTATCTTTGAAGTGCCTCTTTAAAACAAATTAAAAAAATCATAATAGAGCTTTCCATACAGTTCTGTGTTTGCATTTAGGATAATAATTAAAGGAAAGACAGGATGGGAGGAGAAAATAAAAAAGCATCAGTAAAATGAGCTGAGAGGTAAAGCTGCTTAAGCCCATAGTTAACATATCAATTACTACCCATGAACATGCAGAGAAGTCATACAGAACAATGTAAATAAAAAGCTGGAACCCCAACTGCATTTTAAGATCCCTTATCCATTTATCTGAAAGAAGAAAGTGGCCTGATTCTCAGTGACATTTAAATTCAAAGAAGCACTCAGTAAAGGTACAATGTCTTAGACGAGACCAGTGAGTTTAACCTATGAATTCAGTGTTGAGTGCCTGTATTTATTTTGGTTCAAGTGCTGGTGTGGTTTTTTTCATAACCACTTGGATTAGAATATGAAAAATGACATTTTAATACTGAATTAAAACAGCAGAGTACATGGTGAGTAATCTCAGAGGCCATTTAATATGATATTTATATAATAGCAGTTCATGTTCCTAGAGATTGCCAATATATTCCTTTAGTCAGAGAAATTCAGCTGGTCTGTATCTGTTTAGTTCTAGAAGGATATGAACTATGTGCATCACTAGATATTGATTTCTAAGCATTTGGACTATTAAAATTAATAAAACTTTTTTTTCTTCAGCTAAGTCTGTATTACACAACCAGAAGGAAGGGTATATTTTCTCAGTCTGCATAATGTTCTGTTAAACACAATTATTTCTTCAGCAGTAATAAAAACATTAAGAGGCTATAATTAATTCAAATATATATTTTGACTAACTTTGCAAATCCTTTGATTTCTTGTTTTCTTTTTTCCACCACCATTCCCTTCCCCATCATGTTTAGTTTTCTTTAACTCATGCTATAGCAAAATGCCTGTGAAGTGTACAGTAAGACAATAGGCTAGCTACTGTACTATGAAAGAGGAAACATCACTTTCAGACCTATCAAACACTACCATAAAACCCACTTCTTCAGATGTCCAACATTTATTTAAGTAGCTTACATCACTGTTGGTCCAGAAATAGAAAACAGGAGGATATCCAGTAAAAGTACTTGCACAGCTAAAATCAGTTCAGCTTGGTCTCCTTAAAAGTCTGTTAATGAGGGTAGGAAATGCTACAACAGCAATCTTTACAAGGAAAAAGTGTGAGAACACTGGAAAACCAGAATTTCTTTAGAAGAAGTGGAGATTTTAATGCTGTGCTGCTTCTGATTACCAAAGTAAACCAGCTGAAAATAGTAGTTGTAATGCTACAAATAACTGAAGAGCAGTGAAATATATACACACACACATAAAAAAAAAAGAACAGTATCCTTTTTGGACATATGTGTATTATATACATGTGCAGAAAAGAAAGTCAAGAGACTTTTTCAGTTTGACAAATAGGAAATAATTAGTAACTTTATTGTTTAGAAAACAGTACAATTTTGAGCTCTAATATTTTATACATAATGCTTTGCACAGTGATGGTAAACTATTTTACAAGGGTCCCAAATCAGCAAAAATACCCTGCCAATTTTGCAGCACATCAGTGACACAGAATCACTGTGTCAAATTCTATTCTCATTTATGAGACAACAAATATCAAATAACTTTGCTTTGGAGGAGGTGGTGACAGTTTATAAGCTTTACTTAGGAAGGTCCCTTGCAAATTATTCCAAATCCATTGTATAGATAATGTGTATCTCATTTCTCAGTTTAGTATATTAATAGAAGAGGATTTCCTGAATGGTAAACCAAGTACTGTTTGTAGAACTCACACGACTATACCAAACTCTCATACTCAACAGCAGAACTGCTACTGTGAGACATTTTTATGCATTAAAATTTTGGTTTATTTCTGACATTAGAAGATAACACTCTATTGGCCCTGGACATGTTTTTTCAGCTCCTACACACTAACCCTTACTTCAGCCATAAAGAACCAAATTTAGACTTCTAAATGCATATAATTGTGGGTTGGTTTTTTTTCCATATTGTTTTTTTTTTTAATAAACACAGACTCATAAAAAGTATTTTGGTTTTTTTTAGACATAAAGACGGCACTATCTAACAAAAAGGAAAATGTTTATTCTGCTCACACTGAAAAATTCTTCACTGACGTCTGGTATCACTTCTGGTATTTGAGCTCTGGCCCAAACGCCTCTTTTGCTGGGAGTTTCACTTCTCTTACATCAGGATAAGAACAAGCAAGTGTCTACTTCAGAGAGTCTGGTAGACACTAACTAATTGAAATAAAATTTTTAGATTTGTTCCTGGCTTTTCATCTGATTTATTCACCCTTTTGCTACCCTTATGGGCAATGAAGGTAAGGATGTTCATATTCTTGACATTTCAGACAACTTAATTAAAGGCAACACTCTCTTTATATTTCTCAATTATACACATCAAGTTTAAACTATGTAACAGCTGCTAGTGTGACTAATCCAACAGAGATATGCTCATTTATGCTATTGCTACCTCCCTCTACGTTTTACTCTTCTGGAGAAACTATGTTCTTTCAAGTTGGTATTCACCAACACCCTTGGAGCCCAGTAACTCAGATCATTGTTCTTAAACATTTAACTGAAATCCTACTTAATTAAAAACAAATAAATGAAACCTGCAGGATTTGCTCTGATGACTTCTGTTTAGCAGTTTGCACTTCTATTGTTAATAGGAAAAATATTTTAATTGCAAATACTCATAATTAAAACATTAGCACAATCATTGGACTTAAAACTTACAAATGAGTTACAGTCAGCAGCTAGCAGATTGAAATTACTCTGTGGATGGATTTCTGTTGTCTTATGGTCCAGCAGTGGCCCATGGCCATGGGCTGAATAACACTTCTGTAGAAATTATATTAACTTCAAGCATCCGAATGATGATTTCTCACACATGCAAACACCCACACACTGTCTGTCTCTATTTTTTCCCTTGAAAATTAAATGTTAATAAGATATTATTTTTAGCTATTTCTTTTTTATATTAATGGCAAAATGGTACTAACATATGATCTCAACATTTCCTACAAGATACATGTGGCTTCAGTAAACACACAGACAGAACCTGATAACATCTGTAATTCCTTCAATATTGTTTCATTGCACAACAACCCCATTTATTTCAGTAAAAAGCCTCATGGATTTTTTCTGTTTGAAGTAATGGAATTTAGCCCTTTTGAGACAGGTAAGGTTTAAATTTGAATTAGAAAGTTTGTACTTTTCAGCCTTACTTTTGAAAAAGTGAACTTGCTGTTGGTTTCAGTGAATCAGAGACTGCAAGACAGGGTCATGGATTTGTCTCTGAGACAAGGTCACAGATTTGTCTGGATGACTTCTGAGAAGAAACCAATATGGATTCAAACTTTACATTGCTTATGTAAGAGCCATCCATCCATAAACAATGCCCTCTACTATCCACATCTCAATAGTCCAACCCACTCTGAAAATACAAAGAACAAACACAGTTCTTTGAAATGTTCCTTTGCTAGGAGCTCATATTTTTAAGGAAAGAACATGCTACTATTACATGTTTTCTAAAAAAATAATCTAAGTTTTGAAGTGTGGAGTTCTTTTGAAGTATCATCAGCTTTCCTGGTCCAATTGAAGCTAGAGGCTATTCTGCCCCACAAAACGTCAGAACAGGTCAACTGTCTTTGAAGATTCTGGAGGCAAGATCAAATGCATCTGGAATTAAATCAGTTCTCAAGTGCAGCACTACTTAACATAATCAAGTGTATTGCTTATTCTCAATGCTTGCCTCTGCACAACTGCAGAGCTCTGAGCGTTACTTCTGAACTCATTGGAACTTTGCAATTATTTTTATGAGGCTTGCCCTTGAGAAGTCTCAAACATCCTCAGCTCATCACAGCTCCCAAGGTTACAATACTGTAATTCTGTCATCCAAGAATCAGGACTTTAGTGCCTAAATATAACAAGAAAGACAGGACATTTCTATTTTTCTTCTTATTTTCAATATAGAGGAGATACAGTCCTTGGCCTGATCCCATCCGAGGATTCCAGCCTCCCAAAGACATACCCTGCTCTTAATGCTTAGCTTTATATCTTTAATCCTTTTCATTCAAATCAGTGAGCATGTATTTAATACAGAGAAAGCACAAAACCAGTCTGATATGTGCACATATCCCTGTATCAGCCATGTATAGGTCTGGGCATATTATTCTAGACAAAATTAGTACAGACTGTAAAGCACTGGAATAGCTTTTGTGGCTTGCAGAAAGAGTTATGCAGTCATAGAGTAGATATCTTTCTGTATCTTATACTTGTTTTATGTTTAGCCTTGATGGCTAAGATAAGATTCATTGCATCAGCCATATACAGACTGTTTGACATAAGGACAACTCTCAAAAGCCTTCTCATCAATGTACACCTCATGTCTAATCTACACTGGCATGTACAGCTCTCAAAATTTTGTCTCCTATATGAGCCACTCAGAAGCATACTTTTGCAAGCAAAGTAATAGACTTCAGAGCACATAGTAGGCAAAAGCAAATAATTCTGTAAAAGTATGACATCAAAAATCTACCTCAGGCTGCCTAATTACATATTTCTCCTTCTTTCATGATATTTTCCAGATTACAGCTAGTTGAAAAAAGTGATCTAATAATTTCTAAGCTATGATCCTCAAAGTCAAATTGAATATTGATAATATTAAGGTTCATTTACTATAATATTATTTCTAGCAAGGGTGCCAAAATTAAAAGGCATTGTTTCTCTTCTGTGTACATTTTAGCTGTTTAAAATTAGAAGAGTTTGTTATTTATGTGAATGAAAATAGTTTTCCATTTCTACTTTATTTTTTCAACATTTCTTTCTTTTTACATTATCTATTTATCTGTTTATGTATTTATTTCCATTTCACAATGACAACCTCTCATCTCAATATATATTAATTTCATAAAACCATGCAGTAAACCAGTTCACTGTTATGCTAAGCCACCCAAAGTAGCTTAAAAGAACCATCCTGCTAATGTGACTACTTTAGAATGCAAGATTTCAAGCACAAAGGGTAACTTTCCATAGTGCTGTGCTGTGCACACTGGACTATAAAGAAGATTGATGATACAGACAGTTAATTTTATATTCACTGGCCTTACAAGTAACTCACACATTTCAGGTGACATTATTTTGTGCCTCTTTTTTCATATCTGCTTTTCTTACAGGAAATATTCTGCCCTTGTAATATTAGAAATCTTGCATTGAATGCAGCCTATAAGGAGTTACGAAAACTACTGCATTTAATTGTTTTTTCCTAGGCATTAAGTGCAGTAAGGAAGAAGAAAGGTTCATTTAATATCTGAATGTTGTCTATTAATTTTAAAAGAGAAAAGACTGTGAACATGCATCATTGTGGACATATACAGTACTAGGGAAATTCACAGCAACTGAAAAAGAATGTGGATAATACTGGGAGCCAGATAAATCTATTGACTTGCAGAACATGGCATTTATTCTGGTCTGTCATCTTCCAAAAATCATAGCTTTCCTTCTCATAATGTATCCCCCTCCCAGCTAATTATGCCTTTGTCTCTGACATTTTTAATTTTTTTTTACATCTCTACTATGTTCAAACTCAAGAGCTACTCACTGCCTCTTGTTCACAAGTCCATGAATATGGGTCATGGTCTGTGACCTTTATCAATTACAATTTTCCTTTCACTGACTGAACAGACAAGACAAGGCAGCATGGCAGAACCTTTATCCCAGATACCTACCATTACCAGTTACTTTATGATCTTTAGAAAAGATGACCAACTTAAAGTTGCTTTATTCTGGGAAGCCTGTGATATCCACTCTAAAATTATACAAAAAATAGTATATACAGATGAACTGAAATACACAGTCTCACGGTTTGATATTTCTCAAATGTTGATTTTTTAGGAACAGCAAATTTAGAAATAGAACTTGAATAACTTTGATATTTATTTAACATTTGGCTAATAAATAAGAATCTTCATTCACAAAGATTAAAATATTAAAAAAATACCTCACTGTATTCGACATAGAATTAAAGGGTTAGATCCCAACCTTAAGTGTGTATTGTTATTCACTTAATTCTACTGCATATAATGAACATTATATGAAAAGTGTCAATGGCTTTCAACGACTGTTTGTTTTACCTGATTAGATGAGACACACATTCTTGGTTTATGAACACCTTTGCTTCAAAGTACAAAGTGAAGCCAACATTGAAGAAATTACTTTCATACTTACTTGATTTTAAGCTTTCATGTTTAATTGAATCTTTCAGCATGGTAGCCCATGTAAAACTGGATAGGTAGGTATTCTGAATCATAACTCATGTTAACAACAGGTAGAAAATAGGTATTTAGGTGAATTACAGCAATCATCCAATCTTTCAAAGGAGTAGCTCAGCAGAAAGATTTCTTTTCACCTTCACATGTGAGTCCTGTATACCTTGCTTAACCCTTCATTGACCCCTTCTCTGACACAACATCAGAACAGTTTGTGACGGTAACATAACTGTATTTTTCATCTGAAATCAATGAAGGAAAATTTCATGCTTACATAGATTTTAATCTAAAATAGGTTCTGTCTGGTCACTCTTATGGTATCCCAAGGAAAAATACTTCTAGTGTCTTTGATACCCCTTTGAAAATTATGGTAAAAAATGGGACACAGACATATATAAGAATAGATCAAAAATATGTTGTAAATACTAGTAACAGTTAAAGGAAGAGAGGCATTGGCAAAAAGTAACTATATTTCCATGAATGGAATTGTTCTAGTAAGTTGGAAAACAGAATATGGTGACATCAGATGAAATAAAGAATTGTCATAAAAAGATGTAACATGCAGGAATAGGGGGGACATTTCAGAAATAGCAACTGTTTTTGTTTTTGTCTTCCTACCTGATTTCTTACTATTTTTTCCAAGGGAACATAGAGAACAAAGACCTCAGTATGATTAAAAAGTTGATTGAACATTTATAGCAAAGTTCTACATATTATAAAATAAAATACATAGTTTTGTGGAAGAGGAATAATGTATTAAACCCAAGCTGATATGGCTTGACCACAAGAGAATAGGATGAAACATAAGATATGGAAAGGAGGAAGGCTGACATTCACAGGAACAATGAAACACTCCTGAATTCCCAGTCTTTGATGATGGCCAACATCAGAGACATGATTTTGGACTAACTGAATCTTATGCAATCAGCAATTTTGTGAGCTAATCAAAAGGCAGGTTTAATACATTTACTTCACTGGTATTTCAGATCGATAGAAGCCTCATATGACTGGTGAAGAGTTTCCTATGTTTAGAGGTTAAGTATCTTTCAGTGTCTCTTGTCTGTGGTTTCTCAAATTTCTGCCACATCAATGCATCTCACAAGTAATCTCTCAGTCAGCATCTATTTCTGTATGGTAAAAGCCTATTCATCAGTTTTTACATTTTTCCTTGTCTGATTCACAAAAGTCTAAGATTAAGGTATTTCGCTTCCTTCAGTGGTAAAATGGTAATCCTAATATTTATCTCAGAGTGATTTTTAAAAGATTGTTACGGATGTAACACAAACACAGTAAGAGAGAATCCCTAGTGAAAGAGATGATAACAAGTTTCAGACTGTCTTGAAAATTTATTAATGCAGGTAAAATGCCCTGAGATTCAGTGGTAGGGCATATCTTACAATATATATATGTATAATTTAAATAATAATATGACTAAATGAAATCTTTTCATAAACTAAATTAGACTACTATTAAAAGCCATACAGAGCTTTTCTACTTTGCAGCACAAAAAGCTTTTCTCTCTCTGCCATTTCCATAATTCTTACGGTAGCATATGAATATTTGAGGAGTATTTTTCATCTTGGATTTAATACAAAGTGTTTTATCAAAGTAAATTCCTCTAGAAAGAATGTTTTACATTTTTTATCTTTTATTTTTGCAGAAGAGCTAATCAATGTTTATTATGAACTTTTGGAGTATGTAAATAAACATAACATTAGGCTTCTGTTTATTGCCTCTCCCCTAGAATGAACATTAATGAAATATCTAAAGACAGTTAGACTTTTAAGGACTTTTTTTTTTTTTTTTTTTTAATACACAATGAGGCTTGACAGGAATTTCTTTTGATCAGTTAGCTATGTAATAATGTTAAGTCACACTCTGTTATCAACAACTGAACTATAAAGATGTTGTCTTCACTTTCATAGCAGTGACAGTCAGTATGGTTTTCTTAAAACGTAACAAATGTAACTGTGAGGGGAATATGGAATTTATTAGTCCAGCAAACGCCCAGATGAGCATAGCCAAAGGGAATCAACTGCATCTGACTTATTACTACACAAGGAAGAGAGCAGTGCAGCATTGACGGTGCTGCAAATATCTGGAAGTATCTCTCTGAAAGGAAGAAAAGGTGAGAACAGCGCTCACGTTCCATGTTCACTGTGTGAGCTAACTAGGCAGGTGTTTGCCTACACTGATGCTATTTCAGGACTGGATACAATGTTAGTTTTACTTATACAGTTGCTGTGTGCCTCCTCCCCTTTTTTTGTTTGTTTGTTTTAATAGAGAAGAAATCTTGTTACTGAATTTGCAGGAGTGAATCTGCTTGGGAGCATGTCTGCTCCCAAGTCCTTTATGTTTTCTCCTCTAATAGAATCAAACTTACAGGACAGGAATTAAGTGACAAGTAAGTAATTTTCTAAACTTCACCAAACTTTAATTAATAATATACTATTGCTTTGTAGACAGACATATTTTTAAACTGAAGCTTGCAGAGGGATGCTCATTTCTAAATAGTTCACTGGTTTCTTTGAACCATGTTTTGCTCTAGAATAGCACAGATTTCAACAGAACTACACTGCGATCATTAGCCAGAAAAAGAGATAAATAAAAATAAATATTAGAATAAAATTTTAGAATAACAAATTAAGCATGTTCCTGTGATTTCTAACCGTGCCACAGGGACAAAATCAAAATATATTATGGTTATATATTTTGGTTATTATATGCCAATCTTTGGCTCATTTACATTTACATTAACACAATTTGAGAATTAGGTAAATGATGTTTGAACAATACCCTTCCTGCTTGTGGATAAAATATAAAAGTTTATTTTTAAAATATTTTTACTAAGAGAACTATAACTATTCATTACTCTGAAGTAAGTTTCCAGCCATATTAATTATGTACCCAAGATAATCATATACTACATGCACCTTTTTGTTCAGACAAAAGTGTCTTCACATAAGTAGCATATGTACTACAAAACAGCCCACAAGAGGACTTCTGTAAACTCAGTTCCCAGGTTTTATGGAGATTTATCAATATGAACTAGCTACAGCTCTAGGCACATAACAGAAAAAACCTCTGTGTTGCAAGAGTATTAGGGTTATAAAGTCAAGCACACATAAGTTAGGAAATGCTGTCTCTAAAGTAGCCTGTAAAACCTCACTTTGACTTTCTTTTGCTTGAGCAATCAGACATGATAATGCTGAGGGCCAGAGAAAAGCCCATGAGAACATAAAGGATTCTGGATTCACCCTAAGGTTTGAGTAAGGCACAGTAAATAAAGTCCAAAGAGATCTAGTCTAGAGTGGCCTGGGACATTGAATCCATCCTGCTGGAGGCTGCCATCAAGACAACAGTCTTTTCTCCAGCACAGATGAAGCTGCTGAGCAGCTACTCAGTTAGGCAAAAAGGCTTCTTGTGTCTCTTGCCCTGTAGCACCCAGAGCTGGGATATGGCAGTAGCTGCCAATGCCTCTGGAGGCTGAGCAGCACAGATGGGAAGATGCTGCAGCTGCTGGGGCCAGTGCGCTCCCCACTCCCCACAGGAAGGGCAGCAGCATGGGAGACCAGGGAAGCCTGGCTTTCTTGGATGGCAGGGATTCAACTGTAACAGCTCATCTCCCTGCCAGAGCATGGATGTCACAAGTGATTACATTTGGCAGAAGCTGCTGCCAGAGAAAGGTGGCCAAGGAGTAACTGAGCATGGAAGTTGCTATAGTGGGGATGTGAACTGCGACACAAGACATAACTAAGTGCTAGGATCTTGATCCAGCCCCAGAATAACTCAATGTGGATTATCCTGAAGTTTGTGATCAAATTCCTCATAATTCACACCTTACCTCTGTGTTTTCTTCTTTCTAATCACAAATTTCAACATCTTACCCTGTAGAGGAATTCCTTGTTGATCAAGGAATTGCAGTGGCTCTTGAAGGATTGGACAACCCTGACTTAAAGCTTA
>JAAGNO010000371.1:0-51720 GCA_033439905.1 Ceryle rudis
GAGAAGAGAAGAGAAGAGAAGAGAAGAGAAGAGAAGAGAAGAGAAGAGAAGAGAAGAGAAGAGAAGAGAAGAGGACACAAAATGTGAATACTTTAATACTTTACTTTTATGATGTAAAGTATTAGGAGCTACTGACCTTGAGCTATTTTGCACTAATTCTATAGAATCCCTCTTGTATTTCTTCCAGAAAGCTACACAGTGATTTAGCCAAACTCCTATTCTTTTGAAGGCTGAATTCATGCTTTTGCAGGAGATGAAGACAGACAGGAAAAGAGTAGGAGGTGGCCACTGAGATTTGAAGAGGATTACATTTAATGCTGGTTAAGTGAATAACCCACTGAATGAAAATGTATTCATTTAGGGAAATGTGCCTTTTCTTGTTCTATGTTACTGTCCTGAAATGCCTGGAAGGTGTGATATCTTTCAATAATTCGTAACTCCTGTTGATCACTAAAACCACAATGAACATCTCCCTCATAATTCTGAACAGAGAATATTGCCCAAGGAAGCAGAACATTGTGTATATCCTATAAACAAATAATTGGAAGTTACTTCCAAGAAGGGAGATTACTCCTGTCCTACAAACAGCATCCACTTTGTCAAGAACACTAACCTAAGTTCACAATACTTACAGGTTAGTTTTCTTCTTGTGACTATGTGGATGAAATAAAACTTCTCATTAGAAATGTTTCATTTTATTCAATATTACTGTTCTCTTCACCAAATTAGCAGATGGATACATAACTAAAAGTACATCAGACGTGCAATTACAACACTTAAATACATGCACTTATCAAGTAATTATATGTGTAGTTGTGCAAGTGATTCAGGTGTGTTCCAGGTTGCTTGCTCCACTCTCCACTTCCCACTCCCACTAGTGTTTGGGATGGTGTTTAGCAAGTCTGACAACACATCTACAGCAAATATACCAAATTCCCTTTTTGAACTCCTATCTTTTGGAAATGTCAATTAGAAGTGAATACTTTTGAGCATGAAACACATCGACCTTAATGAAAGCATCCACTTCCTACACACAAGGGCAGGCACCTGGACTTCTTACTAGAAGGCAACATTGACAATAGGAAGTGTCTGCTGATAGCATAAGGAAACTTACTGGAAGTTATGAGAGAAAAGGAAGATCATGATTTCTTGCTGGAGAAGGAAACCCGGGGTGAGTTTTCAGGGAGAAACTCCTCTTAATGCCAGAGTAACTCTCACCTTCCCAGCTTGTGATCTAATTGTTGTGAACAATGGGACAGGAATTCAGTGTTCAGCTCTGGTTGTCCTAATGGCTCTTTTTGAGACCTTTGGCAAGTTGCTTAATTTCTCTGTATCAAGATTTTCTCAACTGTAAAAATGAAAAAAGCAGCTACTAAACCTGGAGACGTCCCTTACAACCTACAGAGCAAAGTGGGATGTAAACACTAAACTCTTCTGTACTAAGCCATTTTCAGTTTCTTTAGATTGAAAAACATATGCAGTGTTATCTGATTTTGGGTTGATTAGGAACCATGACTTACCTTTTAAAAGAGTGAATGGTGATTCTGGATGACAAATTTGAAAAAAATTAAAAACGTTTTACTTTCACGAAGTATGCAGCCTTTCTAACTTAACAATCAAAAATTAGGTCCACCAATTTGAAGTTGTTTTGCAATAGCCGCTATGCTGCAGTTCAAAGATAAACCTTTAGTGAATGATTTCAGAAAAAAAATAAAGGTAAAAAATTGGTATTTCAATGCCATGTTGACCCCATCAAACTCAAAATAGATAATTAAGATGGCAGTGATGCTGGTTCTAAAAGTTACTATTTACAGTATCTCAAAAAGTCATTGTCCCACTAAAAAAAGTTTGAGAAATCGTATATTGCATAAAAATATGAATTGAATATGACTGTAAGACAACTCTTAAACATGGGAAAACTCCACCTCTGCCTACGCAGAGTATCAGACTGTAACAACATATACTTCAAAGCTACCTTGCTGCAGACAGAATCAGACATATCTCTCTTTGTAAACTCTGAAGAAGGAACATTATGGGTAAGGAGGTGTGCAGTATAGCTGCCACTTGTAGCTACACAAAGTTGTCCTTCCTTATCCCAGAATGCTTCATTTTACCTCCAGTCAAAAATGGACTATGGAGCAGCTGGTCTATAGGTAAAGAAAGCATTTTTTAGTATCACTGAGAACTTAATTCCAGCTTTTCTTCTATGTTCATAGACTTTTTTTTCTGTTTTCTCTTTCATCTCTCTAAATCACAGCTTGGCTCTGCTGAAATGTTGCTGCTGCAATGTCAGATACAGCTAATATAATGTTCAGAATTATGTAATTCCATCCTGCATCATAATGAATACTGTTATGTATAAAAGCACTTTGTATATAAGCATTTGTATAAAAGCACTTCACTTGAACAACCCAAAGGAAAAAGAAGTCTATCATGTATTGCAGAATCTATTCAGTAATACAGCCTAACAAAATAGGTGTGACTACAGATGATCACCTTGGACAAAGGTAAACTATGGGAAATAAGAAATTTGTATCATAAGTGCTAATAAAACAGGAAGTTTTGTATTTTCTGAAATAGTAGTAACTTGGTAGGCATCAGTTTTTATTCATGTTGATGCATACATTTACTGATTCCTTATCACCCAGCACTGTAGCACAACAGCGCACTTTTATCTGAGAGTGAGCAGTTCCCATTCTCAGCACATCAGTGGAATTAGAGCAACATTCTGATATACTAAAGTAATGGAGCATAGACAGCTTATAAACCAGCTACTATTAACTGCATTTTTATGACATGTATTTTTTCCAGAAAAGTCTGTAGCAGGTAAAATAATTCCACATATTTTGAAAATTTCACCATAAGGAAATACTCTGGATCTTTAGAATAGACTCAGACCTTGCATCCCAAAGTGCTGTGGTTTTTGTTTTTTGGTTTTTTTTTTTTATAAAAAACACTCGGTTCTTTCTTAGAGTTTTTAACAACCAAGGGCAGAAAGCTCAGATGGAAACCTGTAGCAATGTAGTTTCAATGAGATGAAGACATTAGAAGGCTTTTTTGATCTTTATCTCCATTTGCATGGTATTCAAAGGAGTGAAGCATTACTGTCGTTAGTAAGTAAAAGAGATATCAAGTGTACTAAACTCAAAGATTATCCATCAGAAATGAAAGAAAACAAAGACTCTACAAGTATAAGATAGCCTCTCTTTCTGTTGGCTGAAATCTTGCATATGGCATATAATGCTGGCAAAACAGAACTTTTCTATTCACGTTTCTTCCTATTGAAAAGTAATGCTCTCTTTTTCTAACCTTTTCTAAACCACCATTGAAAATTGTATTTTCTGATTCAAACAAAACATTGTTTTTCTTACTTCTTCATATGGCTAATAATAAAGACTTGAAGTAAATCTCCCTACAGCTGCTTTCAGTTCATTTTAAGTCAATGAAACCTATATAATCCTGTAATACAGTCAATTGTTTCTTTTCAACTAGGCCTGAAGGGCTGCAAGCTTAGAAAGGGAAGAATTACTGTTTTGCTTTTAAGCACCTATTAATATCTTGCCCCTCCAGCAGTTCTTTTTTTCTCCTTTGAAGCCTTTTTTCCCACTAAATTAATGTTTAACAATTAAATCAAGCTGAAGGAGATCTTAAAAAGATCTTGACAATTACTGATTGGGTAGAAGAACAGGCATTTAATTTAAATGGGAAACATCTCTGAAATGATGGCATGAGACCCCACAACTAATTACATAATTTTCTGCATCTGAGAAAACATGAGCTGGAAGAATGCAAATAGAGCCACACATTTAATATCTGGAAGAAAACCTGGAACTCTAACATCTACCTATTATATTTGAAAATAGAGCAACTTGTAGAAAAACAAGCTTTGTGCTACTAGATATACAGAGCAAAATCATAACTTTACAAAAAAAAAAAAAAGAAGAAGAAAATGCAAGAGATGGGATCTCTTTTTTCAGGCAAATATTGCCAATACACCTAGAATGGCAATGCTAACTGTCTATGTAAACATCCCAAGCTGGCCTAAGAGCCCTTTCAAAATTGTGTATTTTTTTGGTATACATAATATGCTTTTGTGTATTTGTAAGATAGCAGTGTTCTCAGTTTCCTGTTTTCTGCTACAGTTATATATATGTTAACTTAAATATATACCCACGGCTGAGTAGTAAGGTATGATAATGGAGTTTTTCTGTTAGGCCTGAATAAGAAGTTTGTCCTGAGTGAAAATCCTTACCCTGAATTCAAAAGCTGGTGAGTAGCCACCTCCTTTGCCAGATCCAGTAAGCACCCAGTCAGATAACTGTCTGCCTCTTTGATTCAGATGGTCCTTTGGCTACTGAGACCTACTCAGTTCCATAACCTTATGAGGCTCTCCAGATCTCCCAAATACATTATGTGCTAAGATGCCAGACACTGTTCTTTTTCCCTCCTAACCCCAGAAAATTTCATCTGCTCCAAGCAAAGTATCATGACTAGACTTGCTTCTTAAAAAGGGTCAGTCTGAACTATAACCAGGGAGTGTCTGGACCAAATGTGCATTACCAAGACCTAATTAACAGAGGCACAGAAGCAGCTAAGGGCACCTACTAGAATGTCCAAGAAAATGATGTATCATACCAGGAGAAAACAAATAGGTCCATGGTGTGAAACTTCCAATATTGGACTCACACCTTTTTTTGTCCATTACACAACTATTAGGGAGAGACATTCAATGAAATAGATACCTAATTTCCTGATAGGCCCTCTAAAGTGCTTCCAAAGGAACCTGACTCCCACTGATTCCAAATAGATGAAAAAACATCATTTTTTAAGAGAGATACTTTACATTTGTTCCAGTTAAACTATGTAATAGTTGAACTCTCAGGGACCTTAAAGGTTTTGGTTGCAGTTTCAATGTTGACTAAACTATAGCTATTCCTTAAACATCTCAGGAATTGCACATTGTTCTCCTGGGAGATTTTGAATACTTCCACTACAAAACAAGCCACAGGTAAATGAATAAAAGAAAAAAAATCCCAACAGATTTTCACAATTCAAACACTTGCTTAATATTTTAGATGGAGTTTTCTCTAATTTTGCATTTCTACTCATCCCTAGATAGAATCAAAACATGACTTGAGGAAAAAGTTATTCAGTTTTGTGAGTCATCAAATAATTTTGAAACACCGAGTGCATTTTAGCTCACCATCTGTTATATAACCTCAATGCAAAGTAAAAAAAAAATATGGTTTTGGCTAGAAATTTAAATTCCATTTTCAGAAAAGGTTGAGATCACAAACAGACTACTATGAAGGACACAGCCAACCAAAAACACTTGAGCACTTCCAGGAATTAAGCCTCCCATTCTTATAATAACAAAAACCATCACTGACATAAGAAGGTCATGTCCTTTCCTGCTTTTGATAATTTTTTTTTTTTAAATATAAATTCCTTAGTATCTTTCTAGTATTCATTTTACATGTTTCACTTCACTAAGCCAATTATATTAACAATATTTTTCCCAATACAGACTGTAACTGATTCATGAATGTGTGCATAGCTGAAGCATATACAATAAAAAGCTATCCTCAGTCAAATGTCTTCTTTTTGTCCAGAGAGAGAACAAAAAGATAATGACCTCATGGTCGTGCAATACTATGTTGTTAAAAATCAACAAAACTGGGAATCACTTGCATCTTATTCAAAACCCCTCTGCGATATTCTATAGTAACATTTCATTTAAGCTCCTGAATTGACTCTCTCAAGGAAATATATACACTGAGGACCAACATAAACAGTCCTTGCAGAGAGCTGAGCATAGGCTCTGCTCACAGGTTCATTCCACTTAGTCCCTGTTTGGAAATCATCTGCATGTGAGTGGGATGGGTGAAAACCTCTGCAATTGAGTGTACAGCAAGAAGAGGAGATGCAGCTGGGCAAATCAGATAGAAGCTCAGTGGCTCACACCACCACCAGTCAAGTGCAGAATATGTTGGTGGTAGCTCTTAAATGACAAGCCTGAGGTGTGGTTGTAAAGTGCACAAGTGTCTACTGAGCAGCCAGCACTGGCTCCAGCACAGACTTACCTGATGTCACTTTTTTCCCTTCTGAGTCACTCTGAGTGCTGCCAGAACCAGTTGTCCCACATATCCAGTAACATGCTGGAGCTTAGCCCACCTCTGAGGTCTCCAGTGTCCTCTGAAGTGTCAAGGGACCTATGCAGCCAGGTAACTCAAGAACTGCTCCCTCACCCGAGCATGATGTACTCACTTGTAGAGATCAAGGCCTCCCACAGCACCGAAGGAAGCAGCAGACATGGTGGGCTGGTGACTCAGGAAGGGGCACACAGGACATATGCTGCTAAGAACACCAACAATGCCAGCTCCCGCAGAGCCGAAGACAGGCAGTGGCAAACCTGTGCTATGGCAAAACCCCCAATCCTGCTGAGCAGCTGTGCTTTACCTCTGCATTAGGCAGCAGCTCCTGTTGCCAGCAAGCTGCAAACCATGTCCTCATTCTTTTCGCCTCCATTTCATACACCAAGTAAATCTGATGAGGACACTGCCCTCTGACACCTTCGCTTTCAGAGAAACTACAGAACAAGCAAAGATGTTGCTAACACTTCAAGAATGTGCTGAGCTGGGCAGTGAGTTCACTAAGGATTGCCTGAGAAGGCAGAACCACCCTCCTGGGGCAATCTGAAGGGAGCACAGTATTATTCACTGTTTTTAAAAGCTGTGAAGATAGGGTGGGTCAAGAAGACAAATGAGGCAAAAAAACAGGAGAGAGATGAACAAAGGCACAGGCTTTGAGCCAAAGAATAAACTTTCCTTACTGTGTAATGGCAAAGGTGAAGGGGAGTTGACTGGCAGCAAGAAACAGGCGGCAAGTTTCCAAAGAGGGATTCTACCCCTCTCTAAAAGCTGTGTTACTAACACAAGACGAAAAAGATGCATGGACATAAAGACGTTTATTTCTTTTAGATTCAGTATATTTACTGCAGTGTCAAAAGTTGAAAGTGAAAATTTCCATCTTGGTCTGAAGAACAGTGTGAAGATTTGAGCTTTAGAAAAGCATGAAGATCTTCCTGGAGATCCGGCATGAATACAGGCCTAAGCTACAGGAGGTCTGAACAATTAGGAAAGCATGTCTTGAGGAGGCGCGTAGGAGCACTGAGCCAAAGGCAGTCCCAGGTTCTGCTCAAAGTCAGAAAGATTGAGAGAGCACAGCTCTAGTGAGGTGGGATCTAAAGACAGAGCTTGGGGAGGATCCAGCCCTGGGAGACTGTCCAGAGCTGTGACACCTAGTAACAAATAAATAGCAAACAAAGATATACCGGTGACAACAATCAGCTTTAGAAGTTAACAGGAGAAGCCTGGAAAGTGTAAAATGTATTTGTGTTGCTAGGCAAAGACAGTGAAACTAATTCTGGAGTAATGCTGTGTCAAGCAGAGTTTCGTGCAGAGGAATTTGAAGACTAGAAAACAAGAAAGATGAATTGTTATTTAAATTTCCAGATTTGGATCCTACCCATAAGCCTGACAATGAAAAATTGACAATACAGATTCATGAAGTTTGTAATAAAAAGAAAGAGGCCAAAATTATGTCCTCAACAAACATTAGCTAATGGGCATGGGAAGGTTTAAACTGTTACCATTCAGAGCAGTGATGATGAGTGAAAAATGACACAGGAAACTTGGGGACTGTTTTTAATCACCCTTGCATAGCTGTTAAAGTCACAATAAAATGGCAACAGGACATTATAAATAGACCATGTAAAAGAGCCTTCTGTGACAGGGAGAATGGTTGCAGACTCCCTCATTAGACAGGTTGGCTTAAGCATTCACCCCGTCACCTTCCCCAGTTGGTCAAATGCTCTGTTCCATCTTAAAGATAACTGAGCTTGCTCAGCTTGTTTGGTCCATCCCTAATTTCATATTAAAAGGATGATTTATCAGAAATTAGTTTAAAAAGCAAACCAAGCAACAACACAAATGTGTTCAAACTTTTTCAATTTCACAGAAAGGATACCAGCTTTTCTGTAAAAGCTTCACATGACTTGAAATACAATTTAAACAATTCAGGATGTTTGGAAATAAATTAGTTTGTGGAGAGAAACTTTTCTTCCAACAAAGATGTTGGGAGAGGATGGAGCTTCCTGGTGATTTCTGATTGTGACAGAACTGAATTTTGCACCTCTGTCTGCAAATCACTCCACAAACAGCATTGCACAACATTGTGTTTTGGCCTAAGTTTCAAAGATCTTAATGTCAGTAATTCCCAGTGAAGCCAGTGGGAACATACAACTAGTGAAAGTAATCTGAACATTTATGTTGTTTATGAGGAATAAATGGTAATTAGGCCACTTAGTCTTAGAAATGTAGCATGCAAGCATATTAAAACCTAGATGCTTTTCCCAATTTACAGCAACAGTTTCAGCAAACAACATGCACACTTATGAAAAAAATATCAAGACAAATGTTTCATTTAAAAAAAATATTTCAGTTTGGATTCTTATTTCACTGCCAGTTATGAACTGTAATATTAAACATAATAATCAACTATCATTCAGAGTGAACTCTGGAGAATTACAAATTTGTTTCCAGCTCTTATTTCTTTTTTTCTATTACCTCACAGACGTGCACACATTTATTTTACCAAGAGTTTTGTGCATTTATGGCCACAGATAGAGATGAAGAAAATGGGGTGTCCTTTTAATGACTTGTTAGCAAAAATTACTTTTTATAATCATACAGCAACATATTAGCATGAGGCCCATAAAAAGTAATATTGATGTTCATGTGATTTAGATTTCTTATTCATCCTTCTTTTCCCCAAATGTGTACTGTATTCAACTAATCTTGCTTGTCATTTTCATAAATGTTTAAAATAATGAAAGTCCTTAAAGAGAAAGACTATTTCCCTTAAGACTAGGCATAACTGAAGTATTCCAAGGAAACAATATCTGTAGTGCTCAAGCACCAAGGACCATTCACAAGACCTACAGTTAGGGACATTTTTATTTACATTCTTTTCCCCAAATGATGCAGAATATCAATGAATAAGAACAATTAACGGTTTTTTGGGGGTCACCCAACATAAGAAAAAGAACAAAGTAATAAAGAGCACAACACAATGTTGAAATGAAAATTAAACAGTAAATAAATAAATATGATTAGATATATGTGTGTACTTAATACATGTTTAGAATTTTTCACCTGACTCCATTATTGCACAGATTACCTTTTCCTTTACTCTTCCCCCTTTGGAAAATTCATTAATGGTATGGATGAGAGATGGCCACCAGGCAGAATGAGACATGCAAGGGATGTACAGAGGAACACTCTGAACATACTTTGTAGTAAATCATCCCTGCTTTTGTAAACAAATTGGAGTGTAACTAAGTTCACATACAAGTCAACCACACCACACTTCTGCAAACAGAGATGTATTGCCTCACTAGGAGGCAACTGTGTGCAGAGTAGACCAAGCCTTCAATGTATGTCATTTCCCAAGATGAAAAAGGAACACAGCAACGAATCTTACTGTTACTATCTTTAGTCTTTCAAGTTTGGCATTTTTGTTCTGTTGCAAACTACTCCATTCTCATGGCTTAGAGTATCTGCTGACATGCTTTAAAATGATGCCACTACTTCCATGCTTTTTCCATTCTAATGTTTTTAAATGAAAAACATTTGAAAGTCTTTTCCCTCACAAAATATCTCTTTATATAAAGACTGTCTGAAGTAATTAAGATTGCTCAATGCTAACCTAGAAAATGATTGCACAAGTCTGAGAAATAACCCCCTAGACATAAGGACATGGTAAATGACAGGATGTCAAAAGCAAAAGGAGGGAGACACCTGCAAATTAATTCTGTCATCTGCTCACTACTCACCCACTCACATCACGTGGGGCTGAAGAATGTGGGACCTGATCTCAGTGGGGTGGTGAAAAGATCAGAGAGAAGAACAAAGCAGCAACTGATCACAACAGTTGCAGTTGAAAATTGGAAGGGAAAAGCACAGGGAAAATTGAAAAACTGAATTTAAATACAGACATGGAGAAAGGCCAAGACAGAAGAGATAAAATGCTCTGGGCAATTAAAGAAAAAAGACTGCATTAGAAGAAAAACAGTGTTTAACCTGGTCTATTAAACAAAGGCAAACTGCAGACTTTGTACCTGAGGGCCCCTCTGTGCTGAAGTACATTGAGGGGACTGATGGATGTCACTGCTGTTTGTGAACCTGCAGAAACTTCCCTGGTTCTGGAAGAGGAAGAAGGCAGGTACAGGCACGACTGATATCCACCATCCTTGCTGAACTCCACTGGAAGGCTGCCAAAAAGTGAATGCATTTGAGGATTAATTAAACTATGAGCAAACTACAACTGCTTAGCAAATCCTTCCCTCCTCCCTATGTTTGAGAAACTGAAAGGGGGAAGACTGAAGCGTAGAAGTAGTGCAGAAGCACCCATCACCCCCAAGGATGGCTCTGCGACTGTGGAGGATTCCCTGTGATCTCTACAGAGCTCACTGCTCACTTCACAAGGGAAAACCATACTGCTCCTGCCGTGCTACAGGCAAAACCATAGGAAAAATGGAGCAACCTATAGGGAAATTTTCCATATTTGTTGGAGGCTTTTTTTTTTCCATTAGACTTATCAGGTCTTAACACTGAGATAAAGATGACTGACCTGAAAGTCTGCAAAGTTCTCCTGACAGTATCCCTTTAAGGAAATGTTTGTATGGGGAAGGACTGTGTACATGGGAATTTACCTTTCTTTAAAAGTGTATGTATCTTTATGAATGCACATTTGGCTTCCCTCCTTGGGAGTAGAAACAAGTATCTGTAAAATGATAGCTTGATTGTTCAAGCATTTACATGGTTTTAATGAGTAGCTGCTTAAATGGTCCAGCAATTCCACACATAAATATTTGACCCCAGGGCTACAGTAATTTATGGACCTTCCAATTATGGAAAGTATTCTTTTTTCTTTTGCATTTCATTTAGACTGTTCCTTTTATTGCTTACTCCATATCCTTTCCCACTGTTCCCCTACAGAGCTTCAGGTGATTGTGGGAAGTAACAGAGGGATTTGTGCAATACCCTCACACATGAAGGAAAAGAGTCTATTTAGACTATTTACAAGTCAGGCAAACAAAGTAGAGAGAATTGTGGAAAAGTTAATTTCTAAAAGTTCCACATAATTTTTATTTTTCTAGAACAGTGTGAAAGGGGACCTGATCTTAAATATAGGGTCTACAGCTGAAGTCCAATAAGATATAAATATTTGCCCCTAGTTAAAAGTTAAAATCTTGGCCTTTCAGGTATATGTCAGTTAACTACTGTAAATATTTATGAGAAGGAAATTAGAAATTCTTATCTAATTCAAGCCATGCCAGAAATGTATTTGCATTGTCTACAGTCATACAGAAACTGTATCAATCACAGCCTGATTATATTAAAACATTATAATTAAAGTCCTATGCAATTATGAACAAAGTCTTTGGGTGTTTCTTCATGAAGTCCAATTTAAGACAAATATTTCAGTACTTAAAAACCCTTGCTGTTTATGGCAGAGGATTCATTAAAGTACTTTCAAAATATAAATACTGTATCTTCCATATAGTACTTGCAATATCTGTTCTAAGTGTGTGTTTCTCGGTGCTGGCAATATTAGAACAGAAATGAAAAAGAAGAAAGGCAAAAGTAATCCCTGTCCAGTTAATAACAATCTTTTCAACTATCTCAACTAGCTAAAAATACACTGCTTGGATGAGGAAGGATAGCTTTGAGGTAAAAATAGCAGAAACAAAGAATATTTAAGACAAAACAAAACAAAAAATCCCAAATCAGTCTCTAAGAACTTGTGCAGAGCTTTAATATTTATAGCCTCCTTTCCCAAGCACAGGGAAAGTGTTTTCAAAACACAAAAAGGACATGAAATTGATAACAAAGGAAAGATGCCAAGAATGTACAAAACAGAAAGAATTTTCACATTCCTTCTGTGAATATGGAAGTCCTCCCTCTGAAGCAATTTATCTTGGCTGATGAGGGATAAGTGGGTGTGCCCAAGACAAAACTTGTCAGACAAAGACATGTTTGTTTGCTTTTTATTTATCTTAAAGTCAAAAGCACAATACATTGCAGTGTTAATGTGGGCCTTTCCAGATCTTCACTCTTCAGTGGGATATGAGATGAAGAGAAATATTTATTCCAAAGGGAGGCTAGAACTGTATATACAGTTATCATAAATTTGTATAAGAAGTAGCCTTTGAAATAGCTGGACAAACATACTAAAAAGCATTCTGAACAGGTAAGACAAATAAAGACTGAAAACAGCAGCAAAGACAGAGGTGAATCAGTATGTTCCACCTCCTACAGTACAATAATGGCCCATTCATTGCTAGAACTATTATACTACAGGGCCTCACTCCTTGCAGTGATGTTCCATCCGCAAAGTAATGTAGATACCTAAATTAACACAAGTTGGTCACTCAGAATATACTCCAACTAAAAATTCAGGCCTAGGTAGAAGAAAAACTTCCTTATGTTTTCAATTCCAGTCTTGTGTACATTGAAAATCTGTTTTTGAAGGACAGGTATCATCCAAAATTAATAGTTTCAGTAGTGTGACAGCAGAAAATGCTGCTTAGGGAGTAGGAAGATGTAACGGGTGAATTAATACATATAGTTTTAATTTCTATTGTACATGGCTCCAAGTGGGCAACAATTAACCTTGAAAGCTATATTCTTAGCAATATTAAACAGAGTACAATTAACTTGCTGTTTAGAACAAGATTAAAGATCATCTCTGTAAGACAGAGAGTCAATGCTTTACTTCAAAGACAGTTACAAAAATTTATTCTGACAAAACAAAACAATATCAAGTGGAAATTCAGAAAAAATGGCCTTGGATGTCTACTAATCAACACTGTTTTTTTCAAAATGGAAATCCAGGAATTCCATCATCAAGAATTCTTTGTAGATGAATTACATGTTAAATGACCAGTTCAAATCAATTTATTTATGCCACGTGTGGATTTTCATGCATTTTATCTGATATTATTTTATAAGTTTAACTGTTGCTTGTTTTAAAATGCAATTGGCATAGAATTAATGCACTGGACATAGATTCTTCATTCTATTTTACACAGTCACAATTTCAGTGTAGAAGTTTTGCAAACTGGGAAGTTTTGAAATGCTGAAGTGTTGCTTCATCACTCTGAGGTAAATTCTGCCTTGCATATCCTTTTGAGTTATTGACAACAAGAATAAAAATAGTACCTTGTTAATCCTTCCTCTTGGTTAAACTTGATTAATTCTAGTTACATTTATAATCTTATTCATCTCTTGGGATCACTAGTTCTGTTACACAAGCTAAAATTATTATGAGATGCAATCATTTGATGAAATTAATGGGCTGGGTGATTACTCTGGAAAATAAGTCTTCAGTACCTAAGGGGATGAGAACCTATCAAGGGGATAGCAAGGCACTGTTTTTTGTCCAAATTCTAACAGTTACATAATATTTACTGTCACCCACCCATATACTAAAACCACATAATGCAGATGGTATTTCTAACTTGAATTTGTCTCATTCTCAGAACAGCCCCTGGTGATTTTATATATTTGTCCGTTTTTAGACCTAATGGTGACCAATGGAAGTGAACTAGTTGGGGACATCAAGATTGAAGGCAGCCTTGGCTGCAGTGACCACGCACTGTTTCAGTTCACTGTGCTAAAGGGTACAGGACAGATGAAAAGCAAAGTCATCACCCTAAACTTTAGGAAAGCAAACCTCCAGCTCTTCAATGAGTTGCTCAACAGGACCCCTTGGGAGGCAGTCCTCAGAGATAAAGGAGCAGAGCAGAGCTGTCAGAGCTTTAAGGAGGCTTTCCAGAGAGCGCAAGAGCTCTCAATACCCATGTGCAGGAAATCAGGCAAGAAGGGAAAAAGACGGGCATGGCTGAGTCATGAACTGCTGGATGAACTAAAGAACAAGATGAAATTGCACAAACAGTTGAAACAGGGACAGATATCCTGGGGGGAATACAGGGGCACTGCCCGGTTATGTAGGGACAAAGTCAGGAAGGCCAAGGTGCAGCTAGAGCTGAACTTGACGAGGGATACAAAGAAAATAAAAAGGGATTTTCTAAGTATCTAAATCAGAAAAGGAAGGTCAAAGAAGGTGTATGCCCCTGGTGATTAACAATGGCAAATTAGTAACAACTGATGAGGAGAAGGCTGAGGTACTAATTTTTTTTGCCTCAGTTTTCAGTGGCAATCTTTCTCCTCACAGTCCTCAAGTTGGTGGCCCACAGGACAAGGACCAGGTAGACAAGGTCCCTCCCACTGTAAGCAAGGACAAGGTTCATGATCACCTGAGGAACCTGAATATAAGTAAGTCCATGGGACCCTATGAGGTCCATCCCAGAGCACTGAAGGAATTGGCTGTTGCAGTTGCTGAGCCACTCTCCATAACATCTGAGAAGCCATGGCAGTCAGGTCAAGTCCCTTGTGACTGGAAAAAGGGTAACATTGACCCTGGGAACTACCACCCTGTCAGCCTCACCTCTGTGCCTGGGAAGATATATCCTCCTGGAGAACATGCTAAGGCACATGGAGGACAGGGAGGTAATCCTAGTTAGTCAGCATGGATTTACTAAGGGCAAGTAAATTGGTCCTGCCTGACCAATCTAGTGGCCTTCTACAATTAAGTGACTGCATCAGTCAACAAGGATAGACCTATTGATGTCATCTATTTGGACTTCTGCAAGGCCTTTGACACGGTCTCCTCCAACATCCGTATCTCTAAGTTGGAGAATCACAGGTTCAATGGGTGGACTGTTCAGTGGATAAAGAACAGGCTAGATGGTCGCATCCAGAGAGTGATGGTCAATGGCTCGATGTCCAGATGAAGAAAGGTGACAAGTGGTGGCCCCCAGGGGTCTGTGCTGGGACCAGTGTTGTTTAATATCTTCACTGATGATATTGACAGTGGCATTGAGTGCACCCTCAGCAAGTCTGCAGATGATACCAAGATGGGGGGTGCAGTTGATATGCCAGAGGGATGGGATGCCATCCAGAGGAACCTTGATAGGCTGGAGATGAACCTTATCTGGTTCAACAAGGCCATGTGCAGGGTCCTGTATTTGGGCCAGGGTAACCAGCATTATTAGTAGAGGCTGGGAGAGGATATACTGGAAAGCAGTCCTGTGGAAAGGGAAAGTGGTGATTCTGCCCCTCTACTCTGCCCTGGTCAGACCTCACCTGGAATACTGAAGTGGAGAAAATGGGAACATCTGCAACTCTGTGGCAATAAATGGTGTTTGACAGTTTGTCCATGAACTATTTACCGTGGGAAGAATCTATAGAGAGGGACAAGGTCTCCATCTTCTAACAGCAAAGTGCAGGGAGAAGGTTCTGCCTTTTCTGAAAGAAAGTATCATTTTCTGCGCAGTTTCATGAGTTTCGGAAGAAACAAGAGCACTGTGATGGATTTTTTTTTTCTTACAACCTTTTTTTTCATGCATTCAACCAGTTCTATCTCACATACCTGTTATTCAAAGATTCTGACTACCTAAGATCATTATAAGAAGCATTTCCATTTTTAGAGGTAGGTCAACAGTATAATGTTCCACATGAAATGCGTACTCCCTCATGAAACAACATTTGATATTTACCTTTTAAGCAGACAGTGACTAGATGACACAAGAGAAGGAAATCTTGAACAGTCTGCAGTGCAGCAAATTACTCTTTTTTTGGTAAGTTTTAGTCCTAAAATAAAGAAATCCTGGAAAATGCTTTATTTTCACAAGACTCATATAAAATGCAAAACATTGATAAATATGGTTTTAAGCTCCTTAAAATAAAATACTGTACATTTTATTACAGACTTCAGATGTAATTGTTCTGCTGTTTGTTTCATAAGGCTGTGTCTCTTAACTTTATATGGTTACAAAGGGGATTAATTTGCTTTTGTCCTTTGCTTTTTTTTGCTAATAAAGACCAGACTTGTTTGTTCATTTTCTTTCAAGTACTTCTGTTTATTATAGCATGAGCTCCTATAGATGTAATATAGAAATTCAACATAAAAATCTATCTGGTTCAGGTAAAGTCCAAAAATTTGGACATCTTGAGAACAATCAGAAACTTTTGGGGTCATCCATTCCTCTTTTAGTCCCTCTATTCTTATATTTCCTCTCATATTTCTTGTCTCCCACCTCTTCCTTTTATTTTTAACTAAAAGAAAGTTCCTGTCCTCTTCATATTATTTCCTCTCAGAAACCACTTTTCTCTTTACAAAACACCACCAGCAATTGAGAATACCTTCACATTACAGGCTTATCGGTTCATATGATAAATTCATCCCATCAGTTCATCTTCCTCAAAGGTCATCTTGCCAACATGTCTAGAAAAGACCATTTGTTCCTCCTACCAGCTGAAGAGACAGTCCCTGTGTTTCTATAGAGCTTTGCTGGTATGAATCTGTAGGTTTATGGCAGATTTCCCACATAGCATATCTAGATCAGGTCCAATAGTAATAATTATTTTTAAATACAGTATCACTTAATAGGGCTCAGAATATAGGTCTACACTTGAAAAAGAAAGAAAACGAAAAAAAAAAGAAAGAAGAGAAAAAAGAGAAAAAAGAGAAAGAGAAAGAGAAAGAGAAAGAGAAAGAGAAAGAAGAAAAGGGAAAAAAAAAAAAAAGAAAGAAAAGGAAAAAGTGAAAGATACTTTGGAAAGTCAACTGGAGTAAAAATGCCTTCACATTTTAAAAATAACAAATAATTGAAACTATTTTGTATTGCAGGTGCCTAACCTATGCTGTGATCCCAAATACGATAGCATTATGAACAAAAAGATCAGGGTAGGTAATGCACTGTTGCCAAAACTGATGGTAAACAGTCTCATAACTCATCTTTACAAATTAATGAAATAAAAATTTGCAACTGAACCACATGTTAAAGTCAATACAGATTTTGGTGTTCTCTTCTGCTAAAGAAGTCCAGGATATTCATAACAAAATAAGATCTATATAGTTTACCTTGACAATATTCTTTTAATTCTTGTAATTCTATTTAAAGGAAGAAATACTGTTTTAAATAAAAAAAAATTTAAAAAAAATCAAGAAAACATTTAATTTCATTTCATTGTATTCTTCAGATAACACAGGGCCCTAATCTGTAATTTCTTGGACTACAGCTTATGTGCATATTAATGAAGATATAATAGCTCTGACTTGTTATTGGCAAAAATATTTTTTCAGCTTAGTAAGAGATGAGCTCTTAGAATGTAGAAATACCATGAAGTTTAGAGATCCTTTTTTTTGTTTTTTTTACCTATCTCATACAGTTGTCCTAGGCAGGATGAATAAAGTTCAAGCATTATTATGCTATTTAAACAGACCTTCATACAATCTTTCTGATTCCTTTCATGTTTCCTTCCTCTCTAAATACCTAATATTCTAAGCAGCATACAACTGTGCTTGTATATGCACTTGGTACTAATAAGTTTAAAGTAGGAAATGATGGTGATGTGATAGCAAATGAATGTTGGCAAAATGTCAAATGTCCGGTGTAAAATTTTATGAGCACGCACATTCCAACGTAATGTGGACACAAGCCATCCACTGTAGTGGATGTAGTTCATTTTGGCAGAAATATTGCAAAAATATAATTTTAGCATGTATTACAATTCACTTACGGATGCTTAAAAACACATTCATCCGCCTCCCATGAAAGGTCAAAGAAATGTATGGGTATACCATATACAAGAGGAACTGGTGTATCAGAAAAGACTAGTTGAATACTGAGACATGGACAGATGCATCAAAGCTATTGCATAGGTTTCTTAGTGCTGACTAGGTTAAAAATAAATACAAGCCTGACAGTAGGGAAAAAGCAAGTGAGCATGGCTATGCTGATTTTAATGGAACTATAGCAATTTAATTTCAGTGATGATCAGGGATTAGTTTGCAAAAGAATTAGATATTTCTCATCACCATTAAATATATATATAAGATATTTGGTGCTTTCTGATGGTACATACCTAGGACCGTGTTTATAACCATACCTGAGATGGTATCCATTTTTCTTCATGGACTAATCTAGAGGTTTGTGCCTTTGAAAGACTGAGTAGTGCAGTTAGCTGTGTGTGTTTAATTATGCTGTACAGCAGCATTTCACACTGGCACAAATGTAAGCAGCAAACAAGCAACCTTTGGGGCAGGACAGTATAGCTAGAATCCACCAAATGAAAAACCACTTCTACATGATGTCTGAGGTTTTTCACTGTGTACAGTGCCTACAGATCTCCTTACAGATCTCAGCTCAGTAAGCGTCAAGAGATGCTGTGCTGATACAGGGTTTTATGCCAGCAGGTTGGTGAGCAGTCTGGTACTTTGAACCTCTGTAAACAACATCTCTGTGTGCCAGTGACTGGATTACAGAATGACACACAAATACACCTCAAAAATATCTTTATAAATATAATTAAGTGTACTGTGTATAATATAGGAAATTTATGGTGAACATTCATGTCATAGCAGCAGAGAAGTAAGCACATTAATGTTGAAAACTTTGTTAAATCATCTGAGCTGGTAGGTTTTCAAAATAAAATATCTTTAAATTATCTGATTTTGTACCCCTAAACATGTAATAATTGGGAGTCAGAAAATTTCAGGATAGATGTAAATATTCTTTATTATATTGAATCTTATATATATAATAAATTCAAGTTCACTAAGGAACTAAAATGCACTAAATTCACTAAAATACAACATTTGCCACACCCAAAATTATCCTGTGGTGTGCAGTATTTCTTCAAGTCTCAAAAAACCACATTCATACTTTAGTTTGCAAATAACACCTTGTACCTGGAAGAATTACCCTCTTGGGATCTTCATTTCTATACACTCTTTCATCACTAATCATTATAACATTTGTGAAAAAGGGGAACCTAGTCAAGGCTTTCAGAACCTCTGCCATGACTTCCATAACCAGCAACTCTTAGACCAACCTGTCCTTTTAATAAACATATGACATCCCTCAAAGCTCTACCTCTTTCAGACTCATTATCAGTAAGTGATAAAAGACATTAAGAAGGGAGATATTTTTAATAAGATTGCAGAGGTCTGTGGGTGTTCACTAGCAGCTTGACCTTGTACTCCTTGGGCTCTTCTCTTACCAAACCAGATCTCTTCTGAAGCATGTTTCTCTTCCTTCAGCTTTTACCATCACTTTACAAGCTGTACGTAAGCAAGTAAACTAAAAATAACAAAGGAAATTCTACTAAATATCAGCTGAAGTCTTCCTTATAGCTGCATAAAAGTCTCCAAACACATCAACTAGGGTGCCCCAGATGACAACTGGTAAAGTTGCTTTCACAACAGAAGTCATATAGCACGCGCAGAGAGCATATGATATCTACTATGGTATCTCCATCCCTGATGACATTCAAGGTGGGGCTTGACAAAGCTCTGAGTAACCTGCTCTAGCTGAGGATGTCCCTGCTCTCAGCAGGGGTTTGGACTAGATGACCTCTAGCAGTCCCTTCAAACCCAGACACTTCTATGTTTCTACTGCAAGTGACTGCTTAGTACTAGGCAAAACCAGAGCCAATGTCCTTCACCAAGATTTGTGTGGCCACTGTTATCTCCCCAGGAATGGGAACCTTCAGTTCACAAAAAAATGGCAAAAGTAAATATCCTTGTGACTGGTGAAGCCACAAGAAGTTAATGAAACCTCCCACTGGATCATACACCCATAAAATCCCTATCAAAAACGTTTGCTTGTCCATAAGGTTAGCTTCAGGCAGAAGTTAATGGAGAAGACCTCTAAAAGTGGAGTGAAAATGTTAAAGTAACACTTATTGTCAAAGGTACCCTGGGAACTCTGCCCAAAAGCCTTAAGAACCACCTCAACGACTTTTTCATTAGTCTCCAGAGTTTCCAAAAGTCTAGACTTACTATCTTGAAAATGTCAGTATCAGACAAATTTATGGTGAGAAGCAAAGTCCATGAGATAAAGGGGGTGGGGAAAAGAGGATGTTAAGGGATGGGGAGAGAGAGTGGGTAGGAAGAGAGAGAGAGATATTAAGTCTAGACTTTATTTTGAATATATCTTCCAATTTGTGACCACATCTTGACTTCTAAGCATCTGGTTGATCTTGAACTCATGAGGAAATAAATCCAGCTCGTAGACAATGGCATCAATTCATTTGATTATGATACAAATCAATAAAAACAACAATCCTTGATTTTATCCAGTTAGACTAGCTAATGACTAGGGAGTCATCATGATGTACATATAGCTAATTTCTAACTCATAAAAAGCATTGATTCAAAGTTGCAAAGAGTGCATGATGGAGTCATACAGAAATAATTATGATAAACTAGCAGTTTTCTTATGTGTGTCTTTCAGTCACTTGGGACTAAAAGTAAGGCAGATGACAGTAAGGTAGAGACTGAGGCTCCTTCCATTCTTAGCATTATTCAATTCTTAATTCATGGTTGCATTGAACTTTAGTTGTAATATACATACTGGTTCTCATGCAGCCTGAAAGCAGTGAGTGATGAATAATTTTGCCCATTTCACCTGATGAGCACGCTGCCCAGAATGAGCTTCCAACCTGTCTGATTAAACAAAAGAGAAAGGCAGACCTGAAAACATTAAAGGGCTTAAAAATCCTCTTTGATTGTCATTAACTGATCTACATCTGGAAAAGACATCAGAGAGCATAATGTGATAAAACTAAAAGGTTAAGATGTTTGCAGAACAAGAATAATCCTTATGCTCTAGACAGGAAATATTCAACTCAGAATAAAGTTTAATGAGTGCAAAATAAAGCCTAGGCATGTGGAAGTGCTCCTCTTTGAGGCTATTCTTTATACCAATTACTCTTCAAAGGTATTGCATTAATGTTTTTGGCAAAAGATTACAATTAAATCAGATTAATAGTTTCTAATGGTTTTGCATCTAATATGCTCAAAAATGTTCTTGCTCATATTATGAATCTGTCATACTTGTACTTTATTTTGGAAATTCATATGGATACTGATTTCAATTACGTCAATAATTTAAAAACATCGTCACCTATTCATCTGGTTTATGACATGACAAATAATTAATTTGCTTTCATCATTTTTTTTGTTTTGTTTTCCAAGAATATCACATAGGGAGAAAAAACTCTTATTTCTTTCAATGAGACTTATTTTCTTACCTTTATTATTTCCATTTTGCCCTTAAGGATTAACCACTACATTATCTCCCTTGCAGTTTAGCTCAGAAAGACATTTGTCCCTTCCAGATTACCAGTATTATTAATGAAATAACAGCTGTAAATAAGTCGTTAAAAAAATAAAGAAAAAAATGCAGTTTATATTAAGAATAGGTCACCATTGTGTTTAACCTTTAGTTTTCAAAACACCTAAATGAGCAGATAGTACTTTCTTATTAATCTGGTTTTCCTTTTTCTAGAGATTAACTACCTAACCATTACACTTAGAAAATACCAATACGAAAGGTATGTTACTAACAGTTCAGAACTGCCACACTAGCATCTTGCTGGATTTGGCCTCCCCTCGCTAGGTCCTAGTTGCTTTGAGTTACAGTTCTCAGCTCTCTGTGAGTTTCTTCTTGCATTACTTAATGCACTACCGTATCCTTTTCCTAAGTCTATTCTTATTTCCACTGCTGCACTCTTCAATAAGAAATCCTCATTTTACCTTTTTATCTATTATAATTGCTTTATAGTTTTAGAAGGTCTGCTAAAATGAAGGAGGACAGGATTACCACAGTGATGACAATATATCTTTCCTTTGTTTCCTAGCCTAATATGAAGAATTTAGAGATAAATTCACATATACAACCAGCATTTTATTCCTTTGATATAATGGCTTTTGCACTTTTCTCCCCCAAATTACAAGGGAAATAAAATAGATGATATTACTATACCAACTACAAAAAGCAAAGAAAAACTTTCTACCTCTCTTTTGTGTAACAATGTGTTAAATTAGGAAAACAAGATGGATTTGAGTAGAAATAAGGTAGCTGTTGCACTAAATCTAACTCAATTTATGTGTTTTGTTCATAATTAGTGTAAGGAGCCATTAGTGTAATTGTCCTACTCTCTTTTTCCATCACACTTCTCCAGCACCAAAGAACCATTGTTCATTCCTGTGCTTTGAAGTGCATCCTCAGCCAAAGAGATACACTACCTATCACACACCCTCAGGTAATTTGATGCCATTTACCTTCTTAACTAACACACAATTTGTTGGGATGCCTTTTCCAGGCAGCTAAGCAATCATATATGTTACTAGTACTAGCAAATAAAATTTTCAGATTCCCAAAAATATGAATGGAGGCAGTATTTGTGCAGCAAGGTGTCTAAACTTGGTGCCTGCAGTCATGGAGCATACTAGTCTGCCTGTGAAGCATTCAGCAGCTAGCAGGCACCCTTTTATAGTGAGATACAGACCCTCCAGTAATGACAGCAGTAACAAATGACAATACAGAATGCCTTTTATAACATGGCTAAACCACTGCAGACTACAAAGTACATAGGCATGCAAAAAAGGAAGAAGATACACATTGCATATACTACTAACAACTCTTGCATAAAATTTAACAGTATAAATTAAAAATAGATATTCTAATTCTACATAGCTGTAGACAGTTCAACACTAAGATCTTTCGGTAACATTGCTGCTAATTTAGAAGTGAGATGGTCTTAAACCATGTCATCAATGCCTGTTGCTACTCTTAATCCTTTTTCCTATATAGTCCCTGGACATTACTATAGTTCTCGGGTTTTACCTGAAGCAGAGGAGCCAAGCATTCCTGTTTAATCACTGTGGCCCCTAGAAGCCTAATGTGGCTTCCTGGGACCAGGAGTGACCAGAAGCCAGATCTCTGTGGATCACGTTTAGTGCACAGGTTGAGGGGGTTTTGTGATAGGTGCATACATTTCAAGCATTAAACCTGATTTTGATTTTCAGGATATTCAACAACTTTGTGGTTCAGCTGAAAGAAGTATATTGTCCTATGACTGAAATAGTGGGGGACTGGAGGGAGAAGTGTTTCCTGAAAGGCAGCCTCTCTTCTGCCAGTATAATTTCAAAATACCAGTTGAATTACAAGTACAATTTCTGTTCCTTGCACCTCTAAGTGGACTTGACTGTGAATACAAAAAAAAATGTACCTGTTTATGCTCTAAGGGAAAAGACTCTTTAGAATGAGTGTATGCTTACAATTATGGTAATGCTTAGAAAGCTCAGTTATGAAAGGATTTGGGGTTCTTTTGTATGTAAGTTTCAGTGTAATCTAATGAATTGTATTGAAAATGTATGATTTTTGCATTCACAACACATCCTTCTCTGTTTGCAAAATCTCATAGATGTAACCAAGACAGATCAAGTTTCACAGACAAAATTAGCCTAAGAAAAAAAGCAGAATTCCCTCCTCTACCAGCCTTTTGGCTTTCCTCATACATTCATAAGAGAAAGACTGGGGAATTATCAGTTGTACAGAGAAGAACGAACTTAGGTCCAAACTTGACACTACATGTAGACAATGTATTTAGAATCAGAGCTTTAGTTTATATGTCCTGGTATTCATCAATAAAAGTATATGTCTAATTAAATTCACAGAGATTGTGAAACACACTGTATTTTGCCTTTCATTTTTACTTATCCCCTGAATTTTTACTTCATATACAGAAGAATAAAGATCACCTGTCAAAATAAAACGCTACAGAGAATGAAATATACAGCATGTACTGTGGGAAAGTACTTGGTTTACTTACAGATGCAGCAGCTGGTGTGCACTACTGAGAAGTACTTAATTTAATCACCCAGAAAAAAAGAGTTTACAGCATATTTCAATCGAAGACATCTTGGGTTTTTCACATACTTAGTATTCAATATTTATTTTAATATTCATAAGTCTTCACTGAAAATTAGCACTTCCTATACTAAAAAAGGTTAATTTTTAACTTTCTTTTACATTCAATGTAATATGCTATTACGTAGCATGGAACTCAAGAGGTCTTTTAAAACTAGCTTCAAGTAACATCCACACATTCCATGTTAAGCTGCATTGCTTAATTTAATATCTGTACAGCAGCGCTACACATTTTAAACAATAAATTATGTAGCCTAAGGGACAAAGCCGCAGTATTAAGAAGGTGGTATGATAGGTTTGAAGGATGACTGTACACTTCAGAGGAGGCATGAAAACCAAAAGCAAGGAAATTTTTACCACAATTGCCTGAAAATAATGCAGTCACTATGTGAGCACACCCTCTGGCACTCTCTTCTGTCAGGACAGGAGAGAAGTCTACAGTACTGTCATGGTCCACAGGCTACAAATGTTCCCAATGTAGCTTTGTATTCAAAGCTTTTGACAAAAAAGGTCAACAGCTGTGGTTCACTGAAAGTCTAGGGGCAATAATTGTCTGTTTTAATGCAATAAATTACAATAGTTTTTCAACAAGAGAAAGAACAGAGAGAGGAGACAGCAAAAATGGAAAATGAAATTAGTCTTATTTCATTTCCTTTTTACATTACTACTTGGAATAAAACATAAAATAATGTTCCAAATTTCCTCAAGTGCTTGAAATCATTCTTCAAAATGAAAGGTGTTAATTACCTGCAGCAGTTACATTCATCTAATGAAATAAGATTTAATTTTGCCTGTCTTAATTTTGCCTGCCTGAAGCTCTTATTGGTCTTTAATTTGGGTAGTGAGGGCGGGCATGAATATTATTATTAGAAGATAGAATCCCAAATTTGCAAACAAAAACTCCTCAAGAACCAAAGGAAATAGGGTTATTAATAACATCCTTGCATATACATATAAAGATCTGTTGCTAAATACTGGCATGGATAGCAAAAAAATTCTACAACTACTGCACATGACACTGCAAAGTACATATAGCACTTCCAGGAGTGATGTAAAAAATCAGTGTGTAGGGAAGACAAAATGTTTTCTAGTTGATATTAACCTTACCCTTTAGGATAAGCCAAAAAAATATCCTTCTGAAGATTCAACTAAACAGCTTTGGAAACTCCAGCATCAAACTATTTACTAGATCCAGATGTTAAGAACTTAAAAAACAAAAGAACTTCTAATCTTTCTTTCTGCACTTACTCTACCATTATTCTACCATTCCTACCATTTCATGATGTGCTTGTGACTTTTCACAGGACCTCAAAAGTTTCAGCTTAGCTAGGGGACCAATGGAATGACTTTCCGCTCTGTTGTTCTCCATAATCTCTTTTATCGCCCAGAATACACCTTCCAACTGACCATGCATGTTGCCTGTGTGATTCTTTTCTCCCTCAGTGCCTACCAGCAGCCTGAGTACCAACATTTTGTCTCCAATATGATCCTTAAGAACTAAATTTTGTCATTCTAATGCAGATTTTCCTCTTCCTGTTCTCAAATTCATAACAAAGCTAATAAAAAAGGAGGGTCTGCTTATGGAATCAGTTCCATACATACTTGTCTTAAGGAGGTGAATAATCCTGCTGATTTCAAAAGAATGACAAACGTGCATGAAGTTCAACATAAGTGTAACTGATCGCAGGCTCGTGGCCTGGATGCTGATCCCAGGATTTGGCTCCAGCAGCACAACCTTATGCTGATAAGTCTTATTTTAGTATTAGTAAAGGGGATATGGCACAGAATGTGTCTGTTAAAAGGTTTAAAATACATGTGTATTCTATTTAAGTAACGTTGAATTTCTGGGCAACATCCCTAAATTCCTTTAGTTTGCTGAACAATTAGAATCAGCTTTGGCATTCTTGTGTAATGACGCAGCAGAGAATTAAATGACAGACCATATGTATATGAAATGTATGTAAATTAATACAAACATGCAGTAAAATTAGACATATTATAAAAGAAAAAAATGCAAAAGTATATGCTGTTTTGTACACACTAGGTTCAACACTGTGGTAGAAAACCTGCTGTCCTTATCTATGAATTCATCTTAATTGGCTTTCTATATAGAACAAAAAAATATTTAAAACTCTCCAGAAAAATTTCCCAAAATAAAGTACACATCTGTTCTCCAAATCTGACCTGAATTTGCACACGGTATTGCATCCTTAAAACATTTTTTTTGAAACAAATTTAGATTTTTCAACAAAAATGTTCCTGATAATCCCCATATAAAGATAGTATTTATAAATTCTAAGACACCAAAGCCCAAACTTGTAACATGTACTGAATCCTAAAAAAAGGATGCAGACATCTCTCTTATCTGTGTGCCCAGCCACTTTTCTACAAGAGTTTGAAAGCCACACACAGAGGCACTTATATCTGCAGTCAGGGGGCAGTGCTTAGATATAAGATTTTAGTCAATAGTGTTACCCATATATAACTCTTCACTTACAGAATGTCACAAGTATTTTAACACCCATAGCAAGATGTCACACCACTTACAAATCAATTTCTCAGAAGTACTGGAAAAACAGATGATTTGCTTTCCATCATTTCAGTGGTGTTATTTTCCTGACATTCACAGAGGCTACTTGACTGAGGAGCTGGTCTGATCCCAGTAAGAACAGCGTGCTGCACAAACCTGCTTTGCACGGAAGGGTTCCTAGCAGGAGAAATAGAACTTACATCTTTCTGCTTCTGCTCCATGGGCAAAAGCCAGTTGCAGCAACTGTCCTGAACACAACAGCCTTTGGAGCAATGATGATAATAGAGCAGAAAGAGAGCTAGAGCTGTCACTTGCATAACTGACGCAGTGGACAGGGATGTGACGGGTCCTGCTGTGCAGTTAGCAGCAGAGAAGTGGCCAAAATGTGACAACTTAGAGCAGGGTACTGCCTTAGCTCCCAGTAATGGACAGGACTAGGAGCACTGCATTCCTGCTCCCTTGGAGGCTGTCATTTGCAAGTCACATTAGAGTTCCTGAAACTGGCATGATGCCATCTTTTTTTGTGGGTGAATGTTTTTGGAAATAAGAACTAAATGATTGTATTTGCAATCATGTTATCCATAGGTTATCTCTTAAAAGAAATAATTAATAAAAGCTTTGCTTTCATACAAAGTGAATTTTGAAATATATCAGTAATTTTGCTTAGAACTGGGAAAAAAAAAAAAAGAAAAAAGAAAGTTAACCTGTGCTCTAGGAGAAACCACTAATCTGGAAGAAGAAAAAAGTTTAGCAGATTTTGGACACATTTTCCAAAATATTTCAGGCCAAAATTTCCACAGGCTTTCTGAACCATGATCAAAGCATTTATGCATGTATGATGACTTATTACAGATTTCCATCTAGCCCAAGGCATATACTTTCTTAATTTGTTACATATCATAAGGACAAAGTGAAAATAGTTTGTAATGACCACTAAATGAAGAAGATTTGTCAAATATGGACCACACTGTCTCAAAAGGGAACAGGAACAATACATGTACTGAAAGCAATTCTCTCTCAAAACAAAGTGTTCAAATAAGCTCTCCAAAAGCAAAGAACACAGAAATGTTAAAATGAAAGTCCATCTCTATCCACCCAAATTATACATCAACTAGGAAAAGAACAAATCACTGTGGTCCATGATCTAAACACCTGCTAAAATTAAGTTTTGTTAACATTTCTATAGTAATTTACTACTGTTGTTACCACACTAAAATTAATTTATAATTATCTCCACAACAGTTGAAACACCTAACAAAAAAATAGCAAGATACTAACATTGGTTGAACCTATTAACAAATGCAGTTATCCTTATTGTGGAAAATTCATTATAACTGTGAACAATCCTACATAAGTAAGGAACATTTTAATTGGCTTTTGGTAAGCTGTAACTAAGCTAATCTCAAATTAATTTGTATTTGTTCTTTGCATACCTTATTTCCCCATGAACTCATCCAAGCTCTCATTTGCTACTGCAATTCCCAACTGTTCTCAAAATCAGAACAGACTTCTTGACTTTATGAGTCTCTGTTAGGAAGCTGGACAGCTTCCAGGACACAAGATATGAACTTGACCCTCTGATCTGCAGGCAGCAGTTCAATACTTCTAAAAGAAAGTGGTTTTGGAGTGTTCAGTAAGAACTGAAACTTGCATATACTACATATAACCCCGTCTGCATCCCCTCCCTCCCTCAAAAAACCAAACCTAAACCTAGACAAACTAACACAGATTATCAAGAAGGGATAAAGAGCATGTAGTTTTTGTCAATTCATTCTCAGCTGTACGGGGACTGGGAAATACAGCTGACATCTGAAAAGTATCTGGAATGCAAAGAACATTTAATACTGGACCTGGTTCTTCCTTCAGAGATTTTTATATCCATTCAAATCAAAGTTGAATTGTAGAGCTAGAAGAAAAGATATCACACTCCTGTGCAAGCCATTATACTAAGAATTCAGTTTTTTTCAAACAATGATGTAGTAGATCATATACGCAGCAGTAATTTTTTTTTTCCTGAAAAAAGTTTCTATGTTTGGTGATAAAATAAGTAACACTGGTGACAGATTTTGATATAAAACTTCAGTTTATCAAAAAGAGAGGGAAAATTATAGATTTTTCTGATTGAATATATTTTTCTAACAAACTACTAGATCAAAATATTATTCTTTTTTACTGTCATTAAAAAAAAAAATTCAAGTGGCTTCTAAGCATGGAACTTCATTCTTCAGCAAAATGTATAGATACACAAAGATCACTAAAGAAAAAAAAATAATCCACTGATGGCAGATGCCTTCATCACAGACATATGTCACTGCAGATTTATCAGTTTAATTATGGCAACCAAGAATGTCTATACAGCTGTTTTTGTTATTAACTATGTATCCTGTGCTAGTGCTAAGTTAAAAGCTTTCAAAAGGATGCCATTTAGCTAACTGTTTGCTAACTGTTCATCAGCTTGGATTTACATAGCATAGCAGAGCTATTACTGTATTTGACAGCATGCTTATTGAAGTCATACATGACTGAGCCTTGATACTTATGCTATGCACTTTTACCCATAAAGAATGCAACACATGTACCAGTTAATTTCCTGTATTCTATAATATAAATATTCTCTTAACAGTTTCACAGTATGGAGATAATATTAATAATTAATAATTGATTTATCATGAACTAAAAAATTAATTTGTTAGCTTCAAGAAACTTAAGATTTGCCATTAGGTATTTCCAGATCTTCTGTTTCCAAACTGAGAGTACAGAGCAGAGATACAGAATATAAATTGAAAGTAGGTAAGCGCTTTTCTTCTGAGTGACACACAAGCAGGGAAGGAATTACATGGCTTTGTGATTGGCATTGTTGTCAGTGCTTCAATAATTCATTCCTCATTTAGCACAAATATAAAGCTGCAGATACTACTTTTATGGAGATTGCTTATGTACAATTTTTTTAACTAGTTTATTTTTAAGTCATGTTGTGAATGGATTTAATAATTAACTAACTGTAACTAAGTAATTTGGCAGCCTCAGCCACTTCAATTTTTTTTTTTTTCTGGTTGAAAGGCAAAACAATTACTATACTCTGTATTACTCCCAAATCTTAAAATACGCATAGGCTAAATATATACTTAACATTAAATGCAAATAAATGCATTTCAAAGATCAATTTTCTGCATTGAATAAATTTATAAATATTAAATAACAATTATACATCAAGTTTTTCATTGCTCATGGAGTCTAATGAAATGGTTACTCTAGAGAGCCCTTTAAAATTCTGTTCCTATTTTTTTATTAAAAGATATGCAATCCCTGGATCCTTGTTAGAGGCTCATGTAAAACCTTATACACAATGGAGGTCAAAATCATAGAAAACAGACCCTCTTTGGAGTATCATCAAAATTCATTTTTTATTAACTACTTATATTTAAGATATGCAAGTTAGGAGACTTAGGCCTGATCGACAAAACAGTTTCACACTTCCTGTATTGAATAAATACTGATTGCTGAAAATTTTGTTAAAAACAACACAATATAAACAAGTTACTGAAAAAAAAAGGAATGGAACAGCACGTTCCTTTGCTCTTCACATACATGTATATTGTATCAATTGCTGATACATCTTTTCAAACTCCTTAGAAACAGTTAATCAAATTCAAATTGTAGCTACCATTTAAAGCTTGATTTTATACTCAGGTCATGATGAGTAAAATGTCTAGAAGATGCAAGGCTCCAGTGATCAGAGAAATACCTATATGAGTTTCTATGTAGAAACCAGATGCTTTAAGTTCTCTGTAGGAATTGTAAATCTCCCAATACAAGGATAAGGGGAGGTGCTGAAGTTTTAACTTGTATAAATAAGAGAAAGCAAAACCAAAAAAGAGATAGGTAAATAAAAAGAAAAGTAAATAAATACAATCAACATCAACTAGAAAAAAAATAAATTAACTACTAGGAAATCTGAATATCCCACACAAATCACTAAAGAGAAAGCTTTGGCATAGACCTCTAGAAGCCACAATTAATAAAACAAAAGTTGTCAATACAGTAGTAGACATGACTGCTATTTCCTGTCCAGTGCTGTCCATTATGGACATAAATTTACTAGATTACTAAATCAGTTTAAAAAATGATGCTAAATAAGTAATTCTACAGGAGAGCTTTTTTCTTCCTATCTATTATTTACATTAAAATAATGCCCAGAGGCTATAAATACGATTGTAACGTAGAAACATGTTCAGACAGCTCTCTGCATAGTGTTGTCTAAGCTTGCTTAACAGCTATGTGTACATAAAATGAACATGTGTGTATACACACACATGCACAAATACAAACACATAAACCCAAATCATACTTCCTTAGTACACATACAAACATACAGAACTTATTTACATACTCAAATCCATTCTTTTACTCTGTCAGGATCATAAATATATATATATATTCATTAAATATATAATGCAGTGACCTCTTGGTCCATAACTGGGCTGAGTAAACACTTCCTTTTTATAAAAAGAAATCTTGCATATAATCATCTGAGATCTGCTATTTTGGTAAGCAATGTTCACAGTCCTAACAGAAACGGACATCATACACATTTTAGGATTCTTAATTATTTTTCTTCCACTTCTCCATTTAAAAAATTCATTATATACAAGGTAAAAACCCCAAGTTATACTTATTTATTAATTATTTGATCAGTATTTTCAACTTGGAATAAAGTAGACATCTTTTTTGCTACTTTCTTATCTCTGTGTCACTGTAATAGAATAGATCAAGAGTATGGTAAAAATCCTTTAAGTAGGAGTTTTCCTTATACTTCATGTTAAAAGACATGAAGATGGGGTTTCACAGCTGCTCTGTTAATTAGGCAACTAAGAATGCTCTTCAACTCTGCCCAGACTTTGAGTATTATGTTATGCTGTGGCTCTCAAATCCATGTATATTAGCCTAGGTGCATAACTTGCTCTGTAGATCACTCTACACTTTGTGACAATTTAAGTTTATATCTGTGTGTGCAATCTGAACAGGATGGAAGACGGAAAGATAAATCTACAATGTATCTTAGTTCCGCGCTGGGAACTCTGTTAATTAGATCTTCCTCAATCACCATCTCTTTAATTGTCATTTTTCTAATACCAGGAAGAGATGTCTAATATTTAGGTGTCTGATGCTGCATCAAAGGCCACTGATAATGGCACAGCCCTGTTCTGGTAAGGACAGCGTGTGCTGTCAATAGAATTATTTCTTGTTTTAAAAACACAGACAAAGCAATGAAGAACTTACAGTGTCAGAAGTGAAAAAAAAAATGAGGTAAGAAAAGCAGAAAAAGTGTTACAGACTGTTTCTAAAAAGAGAAATGTTCTGTAACTAAGTGTAAACACCATCATTAGAATAGGAAGAGAGAAGAATAAAAGAAGACTGTACCATTGGAGAAACTCAAAGGCCAAATGACTGTGAAACACTCTGATGAAAGGATGAAAGCAAAAAAAGGAAAAGTGCAAAGGCATTTTTTATCCATCTATCTGTAATTTTCACATGTGTTTTATAAGTAAGGGTCACATATTTAAGAAATTCCTCTGTGCAGACTGAGACTACGATAATAATAGTCATATCGTACATGCGGCATTATTAACTAAACTGCCACAAGCAGATCTGGAAACAGAATGCAAAAATACAGCAGATACCAAGGAGATTCAAAGCTAGATGTAATGTCATGTATGACACAGCAAAAATGTATAGTGCTGTGGAGTACCTTGCCATCAGCTGAAGAGAATGATTTGAGTAAGATGCCAACTTTTGTTCTTCCACAGGTTCCTGGACAGAACATTCCCAGATATTAAAAAATACCTGCACATATTCTTTGCCTGTTGTTAAGGTTTTCAGAGATGCAATACACCTCAGGCTTCCATGAGCTTTCTGTAGGCTTTTTGTTTTGGGGTTTCTTAGCTGTACAAGGACAAGGAAAATAGATGTAAAACACCTTAAGATCCATTTCCTCCTTTGCGTATCTGTTTCTTTTCAAAGTTTTTTTCTAGGCCTGTAATACTTGCCTCATGCTCCTTTTTCATCCTGAAGGACCATGCCTACTGGAAGAACTTGTTAATATTCTCAATCCCTATTTTAAAAAAGCTTTACAGAATTCAAAACAATATGCTTCAACTAGATACTAATACATTTATTTATGCATTCTTTCATTCCTTTCAAGGAAAGTCTTATTTGGCCCTACATCTGTATGCCTCTTAAACAGGGTATTATACAAAAAGAAAAAAAAAAATGTTTAGCAGAAGCCAAACAGAGCTTGGTGAATGTGACAATAGTTCTTATTTACACACAATTAAATCAAGACTGGTTTTGCACTATACAGTTTTAATGGTTTTCTGACATGAAGGGTAAATTGATTCTGTTAATTGTTCAGGATAAATGAAACATCCAGCTTTTTGATTCTATTTTATGCTGAATGGCATTAATTTGCTCTCTTTGATGGCTGTACCTTTTTTATTCAAGATAAAATTCAGATATTTATATTGAGAATACATTCTAAATAAGTTTACCTAGCACCACCTTTTTATTCATCAACAAAACACCACTGACTAGAAGCATCATGATGTAGCCAATAAAACTGTTTGCCTCAAAATCTACTCGTCTGTTTAACAGCAAAAGAGAGAACACGGGCAGGAAGGAACAGGTTTTGGTTATCTAGAACTGCATATATTTTAACTAAAGGGTTATTTAATAGAATCTTAGGCTTTGATTTATTTTACATTGAAGATTTTCTGTCCCACATCAAAGATGTCTGTTAAAGAGTTTTATTTAAAAAAAAAAACCCACCACCACCTTTGGCTGAACAAATAATTTTCAATTTAGGACAGGTGACAGTAAGATACCTCCCAAGGGCAGAGGATTTAGACTTACATGGAACTAAAAAATTCTGTTATGATGAAAGCTGGACATTCCTCAGTTTTGGGACCTAATGAAAACATCAATGTTTTACTAAGTTTTGAAATGACAATTTAGCAGTTTTACAAGAACCATTTAACATTTATCATCACTTTCTGCAAATTACATTTAGACAAGGGAAATAATTACATAAAGCAAACAATTCTTTCATATAATAAAAAAATGCACAAGCTTCTTAAGATGAATGTACATTTAAGAATAATGCCTTTTTGCTAGAAAGTGTCAGCAGTAACGGGTTCACATAAACAGGAAATGGTATTATAAAAAGGGGAACAGATCTGTCATCTCTGACAACAGAAACTACATACTTTCTTTTTCTCTGACTATACTCAGTGCAAAGTCCATCAGGTTGAGCACTTGCACGGACCAACTGACAGGGAATTGCAAGGTCAGAACTGTGAAAATTACCGTAACACAGCTGTTACAAAATTTCTGTGCTACTGGAGAACGTAGGAGAAGGCTACGTTTTCTAAAGCATAGGTGCAACAGCAGAGATGCCCTTTACTTTCTCCTGAAGAGGCAGGAGATAGATGACATAACCTGGAAAAGTAGGGTTTAAGTTTGGAATAAGAGAGTTTGAAGAACCTGCAGGTTACTAATGAGGAAAGAGTAAAGAAGGGAAGAGAGGCTGGAGAAAGGGTCAAAAATAAATCAAATTAAGCTGAAAGCCTGGAAAGAATATTGCAGCTGGAAAAGGTTGTAGAAGGAAAGGAGAGCATGTCAGAGAAACCACATAAGAGCAGTAAGAGAATAAAGACCCAGTAGAGGCCACAAGAAAGGAGGCATCAAAAAGCTTCATGAAAAGAGTAAATATGGCAAAATAAGGATAAGGTGTTTCCTCAAATTAGGTAGCCAAAGCTGAGTATAAGGCCTACCCATACAAGTGCTGGCATACTAGTAACTGGAATACTGCAAAATTTGTCATTGAGATATTTCTATTAATGACATGAAGCACATTGGCTGACAGGAGTGGCTGGAAGAAGACAAGCTCTAGGTGCTCAGGGAGACAGATGGAAAACAAAACTTGGGGACACACCACAGTTCAGGATTTCTGAGATGTCAAGATTGTAGAAATGATGAAAGGGATAATACCAACTGTTATTCTTGTTTGTCCTATAATGCCTAGAAAAGGAAGCTTCTATATTTTAGAACTAAGTCTTAACAAACTTATTTACTAAATGAAATGAAAATTAGTTAAAACAGATTAAAAAAAGTTTTAGCAACACATACCAACTTTTAAATATGCCTTTAACTACCCATACAAACCATTGCTATATGAGAAATTGTACACGTCTGCTTTGTAAAACACCATTTCCAGAAGGGAAGCTTGTTCTCACTGAAACACATTTAGTGTTCAGATGATTAACCCATTTGCTTGTTCTAAAAATTCATTATTCTAGATTCTGCATCTATAAGAAAAACAAATTTGCACAAAGGCTTATCACTATACCCTTTCATTAACAATCAGAAAACTAAAAATGTTGGAAGTGTGCAACTGTGCCTTATGCAACAAAAGCCTATGTATGAATTATGACTCTATAAATAATATGCCTTGGGGATTGTTCCTGTTCTAATCAAATATTTTTGCAAATTTGTTGGCTAGGAATTACTAAAGTATTTACCTGTAATAGTTAGGTAAAAGAATAATACTATCAAGTAAAATATATTTTCATTTGTACTTTGAATGTTTTATTGACTAAGTAGCCAGCTTCCAAAGGTCCCACAAAAAAATTATATGACATAGCTCAAATTTTTGTCTGCAAATAACACTGGTTAAATAATGCTGCAACATCTGGTTTCCTTTTCTGAGTATAATTAATTCTTATAAAATGGGAATAAAGCAAGCTATTGTCTACTGGAAACTAATGAAGTATATTACAACTACAGACTAAGGGACTGTACTTCATTCTGCACAGCAGAGATTCCCACAAAGAGAAAAAGAGCTTATGTTCACATGAAAGCGATACTTGGAGCTCAGAGGTCTAGATTCACTTGAATTTAGTAAAAGGAAGTACTCAGAGCAACCACATAGCTGAAGTGGAAAATTTCAGAAGAAGGACAGTTCGAAGAGATAGGAAAAAAAATAGCACAGGGAGACATGACAGGACACTTCCCTTCTGTTTCGATTTTCCATGTTGAGGGCTGTGTGCCAACACAGACTGAATTTGTGGGCCAGTACAGATAATCAAAGTGGAGACAAAAATCCAATGAATGGTGCTTCTATGGGAGCTGTGGTAACATACACGCATATTTGCATTTTCATTACAGTATTGTTCTAAGACCAAAGTAGTGTTTTGTTCTCCCTATGTTTGTCAGTGTGCACAGGAGAACAAAGACACACTCTTAAGAAATCATCTTTGAATTTAAGACTCATTACTGTAACACCTTGACCAGTGGAGCTTGAAAAGGTAGCTCCAGACCAAGCTGTTTAAAAAACTCTACAACAAAAAACTATTATGTCTAATTACAGAGGGTAGAACTAACATCTTTTTCCAATCTTTCCTTTATAAATCAAGTTTTTGCCATTGATTTCCATGAACGCAGGTTTAACATAAAAAAAAGTCAGTAATAGCCACTGAATCATGTTGAAAATAGTGTTCTACCCTCCTGTTCTGATAAGAATGGAGGTTAAGCCATTTTATGTTCTCTCGCATCTTCTTTTTCAATTTGACAGAAAACCAAAAGAAAAATGAGAAGCATTACTAAACTTAGCTAAAGAAGTCTTTACTACTGGTCCAGTTCATGTACTTGGTCTATGCATAAAATAAAGGGTGGATTTTTGCCTCCCCTTTAAAATTAATTCTATGACCTCATCAAATTCAACAAAGGCATTTTATATTGATCAGTTAATAAGGTCTCTGTAATGCATAATAAAAGATTATCTAACATTTCTGGATTGAGGTTTGGTCTTATTTTGCACAGTAAACACGAAGTGTCCTATTTGTAACTGTCTTTGTTTACAGAAGACAGTTACTTACTTATAATCAAAGCCTATTTTAAGTTTCAATCATATATTACCCACAAAGGATCCAGACTTTATTGAAGGGGTTGGTCCAACCCATTAGCTACCTACACAAGCTAGTTTGAACCACAGACTCCAGAACATAACAAACAGCTTTGCTTTTTTCAATAAAGCCTCAGCAGGACTGTGCTTCAGGATGTAACTTTCAGTATCCCTCATCAATTCAGACTTTACAATATATCAGGAAGAAGAGTGAGGAATATACATAAGAGAGTCACACAGGCATAACATTGTGAAGCACAAATTCCCACTATTCATTGTATTCAGTTTAATAAAATTTTATTTTTACAACTCTCTTAATTATATGTTAAGAATAGGATCTAGACCTGATGCACACCTGGACATGGATGGAACTTTACATGTATGGATCAAATTAAAAACATGGACTTGTATTGCCAATTTGGACTGGCAATATAGCCAAAATTAATTAATTATTCCAGATATGCGACATCACGGCACTTCCAAAAATCAGTTTGCTACAGGAAATCTTCCTGGAGAAAACATCAGTTGTGTACTTTTCAATATGCTTCATATTTATGCATTTTTCTGCATCAATTTGTTGTGGAACTATCTTTCAGATTATTTCTACTTTTATTTTGCTTAGTGTTTGTTTTTAAGTAGAGTCATAAATGTATTTCCATTTCTTGCTACTCCCAGTTAGGAATGACAGTATTTCCAAGAAAGAAAATTACCAGTGAATCTGTTCTGCATTTGTAGGCAGGAGTGAGGCTGTATGAATGGAGAAGAAGAATTAAATTAGCCACAGATATAGGGGCTGAATACCAGCCATATGTTTTTGAAGTATCTGCAAACCCTTTCCTATAGATTCTTTATAGTCTAAACTTTATACATATAACAATATAGGTACAGTCTGGTAAAAGGCTTGCTGCCCTACAGCAAGCAAAAGTCCATCCAATTTTTAGGCAAAATACTTTTTTTATTTTTCCCTTCCAAAGGGACCACTGGTCTTTGAATAAAATATTTTTTACCTTCCCCCACAGCCACCAGTTTAGAATGAAAGCATATTCCATGTTTAAGATTCTGTATTTACTTAGTTTAAATATTTATGGGTGAGATGTATATACAATATTGAATAAAACAGAAACCAGATTCATTCCTTAATGAGTGAGAAAGAATAGACTTCACATGGGGCAAAAAGCAGTGTTAGAAATTGTCACTATGTCTTTCAAGTCAGCAACCACAAGAAATGTTAAGTCTTCTCAACTACTGTGCAGAATAACAAAAACCAAAATAAAGTGTTTTAGTTTTTCTTCTATATTATCAGATTTTTATGACAAAGGTTAGAATGTTCAAAAATGTGTTTAAATTTATTCAGCTGTTCTCATAGTTTCATGTTTCACTGGGCTGCTACACTGCATTATGTTCCCATGTGACTGGATTAAAGCTATCAGGCTGGTTAAGTTATTAGTCCAGCAACTGAATACTTGTTCAGAACCTTCTTCACCAAGTATTGACAAGCTGCAAAAGTCATATTGGAATCTTTCCTTTTTTTTTTTTTTTTAAACTGGACTTCAATGGTATTTGTCAGATCAACACTTGTAAAGACTGGTCCTCCTTCAAAGACGCTGATAAACTAAAAATGGTGTTAAACCCAGTTGTAGGGGGATTGGACAGCCCAAGGGAGAGGTAACGGGATACAGAGACTTTAACCTTTAGGTCATCAATTTAAATTCAGCTCAAGTTGATCATGACCGACATTCCCACATGATGAATGTTTATTAGCCTGTGTAAAGAAACAGACACAATAAATATTGGTGGATACATTACCAAGGCAACTGATCCCTTTTGGTAATCTCAGAAGAATACCTACACATTGACAGGGAAGAAAACAGTCCCGATTCCTGTAATTTCATGGAATCTCTCATTCACTGTGTATTCCAAAACAACGTCCCAACCACAATCAAATTACTTATGACAGGTTTCAGAACTTTTTTTTTCAGTAGGTGCACAGTTCAACTAGAAGCATCTTCAAAAGTGATCACCACTGAGACTACCTTGATGTAATAAAGCAAAAGATGCAAAAGCATAGATAAAAGAAATATACTGAAAAATACCATTAAATTCATTCCTGTTTTATCCCAAGTACTACTTCCAGGCAGATTTGGTTGAACTGTTAAAAGTATGGATATAGAAAAAACAGAGAAACACCTGAGACAGCTGACAGGAATAACCAGAGGCATGGAAAAGACAGCTCTATATGGAGTCTGAGACTGAGATTTAGTTTAGAGTCCAGATTAATAAATGTTGTCTGGTATGAATATATAAAATAATGATTATTACAGGCATTTCTTCAGAGCCTGGGGTTATGAATAATGTTAGGCACAAAGGTTCTTTCCTAGCCTTTAAGAATTCTAGAGATTTCAGAGGTCTTGTTAGTATTAGGACAAATCCTTTCACAATTTCCACAAAAGCAGAGATACCCAAGCTATTACAGACAATAGTCCAGTGGTAATGACAGTTGCCTTGGATGCATTAGATATTCAACTGGGTTTAAGTCTCTATTCAGCTGGACTCATAAGAGGAAATTGAACCAAAGTCACATATCTTAAAGGATAATGCCCTAACTATTGGGGTCTGGGTATTGTAATGTAGATTTCTCCCAAGGTTTCTTGTTGAGCAGTTCTATTTTCAATAAATTAGTTGTTAGAAATAAAAGCTTCCAAAAGGAAGTTTCTTTAAACTACCCTTGATAAGAGAAAGGTTTTAGGTTCAATAAATCAACAATTTGTACCTAAATCTGTTAACTTGAAAAATTTCCCAGCAGCTTCAGTATTTCCAAGAGCAAATGCAAGTAAGTTTTAGACATTTGTAAATAGTCTTTTAGACATTTGTAAATAGTCTTTTTTTTCCTTTGTGGCAACACTAAAGAGGGCACAGGGAGACCAGGCCATGCAATCTTTTCTTGTTCAAGATATCAAAGGATTTAATGTTGGGGAATCACTGCTACTAACAATCCATCAAAAAATCTCTCATATAAAATAACAAAATAAGCAATAAAATGAAAAACACTTTCATGTAAAATTGATCAAGGGAAAACATAACAGCATTCATTTTGTGTTTTGTTTTTTTTTTCTTCTGGCTGACAATGCAGTGGACAATTTTTATACCTGGAGGATAAGGCCTTTAATCTAAGCCTTAACTAACAAATGAGTCATGTTTACTGTGATTTCTTTTTACCTCTCCTATCTGTAATCCTGCAAATATGCTGTTCCCAGATTAACTACTAATTTTTATGTGATTTGAACCACAAGTCTGTTTTTCATTTCTATATCTTGCTGTGCTGGTTCGAGTGAGAACACTTGCTTGCATTTGACTATTACCTGACTCTATCAAGATGCTTACTTATAACTTTTAATTATGATAATTGCCTTATACAGGGCTTCCCAAATTACATCAACTCCAAATAACTTGAAACATAGTTTATCCATAGATATACAAAATTTATTTATTCTTGAAGACCTCTATTCACCTCCAAAGTTTACCACTTTATCAATTCATAGATTTAAAAAAAAATTCCCTTCTGTAGAAATGTTTCTGTTTCCTCTGCTCTCCTACTCCAATTCCATTTTTCTTTCAGTCCTCTCTATTCTCTGTCATACAGTGATCTTTTAGCTATTTATCTCATATTCATAACACTGGTCTCTAAGCACCACACCCCCTTTAACATGCTAATCCACTTCTCTAGAACAATCAAGTCAACACTGTGCTAAGTAGTTCCCTACAGCAGTAGGTCCCCATGAACACAAAATCATTAATATAATGTTGACTTACAATCTTTATCAATTTTACTTCTGTTCGCTGTGAAAGGAGATATAGCATTAAATTGTGCAAATGGTAGTCCTCCTAAAGACAGATAATGAGACACTGAAACTCCTGTGTGTGGAAACATAAATGCTGCCAAATGAACTGCGCATAAATGTACTCGGCCAATAACCAGGATACAGACTGCATCCTTTCTACTTCTGCTGAGTGCTATCCTACTATATAAAAAGTTCCGTTGCAATGAAAATAGACACTGAAGAGGCAGAAAAAGATTTGTATTTAATACTAACAGCCTGTCATGAATGTAAGTTTCTATTCCCACCTCCACCACCCCTAATTTACCATATTACAAAGCAGCAATAGTTCACATTTGGATACCAATCTAGGCGATGCATCTAGTGCCGGAAAAGTAATGTGTAATGAATCACATTATTCCTCCAGTGTTTTAAACAGGTAGAAATAATAACAAAAGAACTGCCAAGGAAATCCACAGTTCTAATTTTATACTGTCTCTAGCTCTTCAGACTAAAAATAAGTCATAGATGTAATTTTCAAAATTAGTATTTTTATTAAGAAGAAAACCAGATTCATTGTAGTTGATCTTAGACATTGACTTACTCACCAGAATAATTCCACTGAGGCAGATAAATGCATTTGCATGAATAAGGATCTGCACAGCAGAACTTAATAAAAATGTACATATGGGAAAAAATAATAAAATGATAGCCTAGGAATTAAGTCAGAAATATTGACAATCTTTTGGTTTATGATTGCAATGCAGTTAATTTGGTTGAGTATTCCTGAGTTCAGATCTAAGACATACTGCTTTACAGAACTGCCTGAAAAGCATTAACAAGTTTAAAGCAATTTCACTGTTTAGGGCATCAAAGTGTACAGTGTTTTCAGATGGTTCATAACTGTCAATGCACTTTTGAACCACAAATACTTGCTATCATCTTGCTTAATTACAACACATTCTTTTAAAGTTAACTTCTGTTTGAAAAACAGGTTCATAAAATCCCTCAGTTCTACATTCAAAGGAGCTGTTAAATGAAAATAAACTAATTACAGGCTTAAAAATATGGGAATTCAAAATGGGACATGAGAAGAATTTAGGCAATTCCAGATAATATAATGATCCTCAAGGCCCCTATCTCATCCTGGAGATGTCTGTTCTCTGAAGACAATACAGTTTTTGATGGTGAGATAGACCAGACACAGGAGCCACATCTCTGTGCATGGCCAGAGTTTACCTACTTGTCCAGGACTAAACATCTCACTGCACAGCTTGTCTAAGCTTGACTGAGATATAGAAATCAAGCCCACCTCTGCACAGATGATCTGAGGGGTTTGATCCAACAGGTGTTCTCAGAGCCATTCTAAGTCAGACTAATAAACACCAGCCAGGTGGGTTCACTACAAACTGCTTCAGGTGCTGTTTCTTTCTAAAAAGGTAAATGATCAGCAGTCATTCTTAGTCTAGCTGCAAGACTACTCATCCCAGAAGCAAAATCCCCATGTCCAATTCCTTCTTCAGTCTAGTACTCAAAGCAGTATCTTTTAGCAGAACGTTCTAATCAATAGGCTACAAGGCTGTGTTAAATGCTGGGATGAGGATAGGGATATATTAAAATTCTCCTGTTGGAGCTGTATCATTGTACAGAAAATAATTCAAGATTCATTGGGCCAGAGAAAGAACACAAGAGGGAGCAAGAGTCTGTAGCCTAGTGATTTGGGCACTCAGCTGGGAAAAGGACATCTGGGCTCCGGGCCTCCACTCCATAGAAGGTTCATGCAATTTATGTAACGGCCTTTCTATAATGTAACTCCTAGCTTGAATCTGGCTACATTTTCCTTATTGATCCAAGTCTATAAATAACATTTTGCATAATCACATTTATCAATATCAATTTCACAAGCATCAATGTGTCTTTTTGTATGCTTTTACTGAAAAATTTTAAATAGAGAACATCAATAAAACTGAAATGTGCCAAAAACCTAAAGCTTGTTTCATATTAATTTTACTTTGTAAGCATACAGAATACAAGAACTTACTCAAGAGCAGGTTAAAAATACTATTAAAATGGAAATACATTTATTTACCTCTGTCATTAATGCTGCTCTGAATTACTAAATTGGAATTTTTTTTTTCATCTCATTTTTCTCATGATGTGGTAACCTTTTTAAGAACTTATAGCAATAGTAATAGACTTCTAATATCTTAATTCTGCTCAGTTTCATTTTCTGATTCTCACTCAGTAGTATTTTCATTTGCTGTTTCTCATTCCCTAGCACAACAGTGCAGTGTCATCCAGGCGACTGTTTAAATCCAAGCAAGTTTACCCTGAAATTCCCACTCCAACAATTTCATGGACATAGTTCTGTTTTTGCTAAACATTCTTTTTATAATAGCTTCATTTTGGGCCTAAGCCTACATAACAGGGTCCCTTTAAAAAAGATTCCATGCCTTGAAACATATTACAAAAACTGTTATATCAAGGCAAGTTATGCTACAGCTCTCTATGGTTTTAGCATATTTACTCTGTCATGCCATATGTGAGACTGCAGCCTCCACAACAAAACCTTTACACACTGAAGTCATTATCTCTGTGAAGTCTGCAACTGGCATTTAAAACTTATTGATGGCCTGGGTATTGGTGGCTCAGTAGGCAGCACTCTTGCCGGAGGCCCAGAAGGTCAGAGGTTCACATTCTGCTCAAAGAACAAGTTGGACATATTCCAGGATTGTGTGTGGGCTGTGCTAGACTCCTAAAGGGGCAGTCCTTAGGACAGTAAGTGAAACCTTGTCTGTTTTGTGGATATCAAAGTCCTCTTGGAAATGGAAGAGGAAGAGTAAGAAGTAAGTTTAACTTGCCTGAAGCAAGTGAATGAAAATGAGCGTACTTGCTGGGGACCTGCATTTAGTTGCATGTCCTAAATACGGAATGGTATAACTACAGTATGTTAACAGTTTTAAATAAGCCATTTTGGTCTTTGTGGTCAGCCCATGTTCAAGAGACAGGTACAGACTGTCAGGCAGGCTCAATATTAGCTAATTTCCTTAATAGTAGAATACTTTGCATTCAATTTCACACCATGGAACTATAAAAATGCATGTGTAGTTTTGGTGAGGAGTATAAATAAAAATGTTTAAACACTGGTAAAACTTCAGATCATACTACATAATTACTGAAAAAAATCTTCAGCCAAATATCCACGTCAATACTAGCAACATATATAGAGAATAATATAAATGGAGATTCAACCTGCTCTGGTGTTAAACTTTGATACTTGAATATCCCAGATGTCTCCCTCCTCCTCTTCTTTTTAGACAGGTAAAGATGGATCTCTTGAAGGAACTGGGGAATCACACTCTAGGCAAAGGTTGGACAGGTGATCAATGTACAGCATGAGATTTTGCCGTGGCTATGTGCCTCCAACAGTGACTGGATCATCTGGTTTAGAAAAACAATTCAAAATTGTAATATTTTCGAAAGAACTTATTTAGGGAAAAAATAGCAAAAGGGAAAACAAATTATTGTTTATAACATGGAATGTATCACAGAACTTCTTCCCATAACTATACACTTAATTTCAAAAGTTTATTTATTTCTTATTTAACATTCAGTTCATTAACTCTTTAATTCCACTGAAGTCAGCCTTTAGAGGACTGTATCCTATTTCCATTGCCAGAATGTGTTCAATAGTTACTGATGCGATATGAAGTTATTCATACAAGTTTCAATTTATTCTTTTGGTGTCTAACACAACCATACAAGTGCCAAGGCCAGGCCTAGCTCAGTACTTAAACAGACTTTGGAACAAGCCACTATTTATTAGCCAAATGGGATTCTTCTCTGTAGTGCACTTCAGGGAGGTATACAGAGAGGTTAATGAAGATTCATCTCCCAGCACTTCCTTCATTGTCAACAGACTGAAAGAGCATTTTCTAAAGGACCATTCAGAGAACCTAAAGTGACACTTTTTCTTCTAGTCTTTAAGAACACCATGTTTTATCTACCTATCTTGTACATAGTGCTTTTTTTTTTTTTTTAACTATCACTGAAGAACAAACAATGCCCTCCTTCCCAGAAATAGCCATTAGTATAATGGACCTTTAGATTAAGGTTTGGTGAAATCAACCTGTATTTAAGCAACAGTGTTTACACACAGTAAAAGAATTCACGAATTACAAGCATCATGACATCTTTAGGCTACCACACAATTAATGTGTAAGCAATGAGCTTCTTAAACAAAATAAATTAATAATGGCATTATTTCTAGTCTAGAAACCGAGGAACTCATAACATAATCCCAGTACAAATTTGCAAAGAATTATGTGTTCATTTTATCATTAAAATATGAAAATAAGCCATTTCAAGAAATGAAGGATGTCCTCTTAACCTGTGACAACAAATTTGTTTTTTTCTCTTCTCAGTAAGAAAGCAATTAAGTTTTTTTCCAATAAAAATATCCTTGTCCATATAAACACTCCTGGTAATCATGTAATTACCTTACCCAACCAGATTAAATTGCTGTCAGTTGAGTTCCCACTGTTGATTAACTTTCGTGTACTCTAAACCTAAATGAAGTCTTTGGTAAAGTCACTTAGTCATTTACAAAGGTGTCTCTATGATTCCAAAAAGTATAACAGCAATATATTATTTGCTATAATCATCAAATATCCAAGGTCAAGGATAGATCACAGTGGACCCCTTTTCTAAAACCCAAAGAAACACAGAATTAAACTATGTTGCTTATTTTTGTGTTTCTTGCCATGACTTCTAAATGTAATAATAACCTTTGACCCCCACACATTAAACACCATAATTATGTAATTAAAACTAATTATGCAATTCAACATACATATTTTTGTCCTACAACAGGCAGGTCAATTACCTCACTCATTGACCTTGGAAGCTTTCACAGTTTAAACAAAACAAAGAGGCTTTCAATTAATTTTAAAGTACAAACAGAGAAAGACCAGCAGAACCGCAAGTCTTCAAGCTGATACTGTATAGATGGATCACTTACAAATCTCTTCATTTTGTATTACATAAAATACACCCCTTGATAAAAACTTCTAAATGGCTTTCTTTCTTACATGCTTTTATCATTAGAAATGTTAGCACATTTGTGAACAAGTTATATATACACACATTACTTGCCAAATGCAAGCAAGATAGGAGGCCATATAATCTTTCTTTGTACCATTTTGGTTCTTCAGTATGGTTTCCTTTACTTCCTCCTATACTCCTCTACCCCTCTCCCTGTTTCACTTTCATTTTCTAAAGTCTTTTTTCCTTCCCTTTTTTCTTCGTTATCTTCTCTGTTCCATAAAACATTTTAAAACTTGATAACAATTTTTATATTATCAAACTGCTGTAGCCATTGTCTTTACCAGTTTCCATTTGCATCCCTAACCACATTCATGTGACGGTATTTCTCATTAGGTTCTGGCACCCAGGGCTCCTGCTGCTAATAATCCAACACACTGAGGGAAACTATGGACAGCAGAAAGTTACAGCTAAAACAAACATGGTATATGCCCTAAAAACATTCTAAATTTTTCAGTGCAGGAATTTTCGTCTAAGTGAGAAACTTTATGAAAATAGTGAAATACATTTCACCTGGATGATGCCTTTATTCTCTTTATACACTTAGGTAAACTATATACTGCATTGCATTTTTGTTTTAATTGTATAATAGAGACTCATGTAATACCATATTTTGTCCAAGAAACATCTTTCTTCTCATAGAGTAAATGTAGCATCATAATTCAACCATGCTTTTATTTTTCAGTAAACTAAATCCCATTCATGAAAGAACAATTCTTAAAGCATGTATAAGCCTAGGAGCTCTACATTAAAAAGGATCATGTTCTGCTATCCTGTTTTTTCAATTGCTATCTTAGCCACAAATAGTTCCCACAAAGTTAATACGCTTAGCTGTGAAGTATAGTGACTGACAATGTATATATAAGTTTTCTCTAAACCTTATTTTATGTGGGGACAAGAAAATAGCTACTGGCAACATATGCAAATCCTTGATGATTTCTTGAAAGTAAGGCAAAAATATCTACAAAGCACTTCATGTTTTGATGTTATTTCTAACACCATTTTTTGAGTCCTTTCAGTTCTCTGCTTTAATTAGGCCTGCCTTGCACAAGGAGCTTGAAAAGATATCAGTAAACCTTTGACATAATGGAAACAAGAAGCATTGAACTCTGAATGAGGAGTTGCAACAGGAACTAAACAATTCAACAGCAGTCCTTACTGCAACATTACATCTCAAATTTGATCTGATTTATATGAATTAAATGAATGTATTGAAATAGCGTCCCAAACTTCTGGACAATCATTTTCAGGAAAACAATATAGTGCATGTGTTGAAATTCCATCCAAGGGAGATGAGGAGATTATTCCTTATACTCTCATTTAAGAAAAGGGTTCCTTCTGTTTTGAACGGAACATTAAAATTCCAATTCAGCTCACAGAGCATCCCAAACAGAGCAGCAAAAGAATGTGTGAAGGAGGCCAAATATGGTGCTATTGAAACAGAGTGGATTAGAGGAATTGGGACAGAATCCTACAAGTGGCTAAATAGCAGCAGGAGATCAACTTCACAAACAGCAGGATGCTGTTCCTTCCAGACGTGAGTGACATAATACAGGCAAAACACTCAAGATTTTAGCTGATAAATTTATGCATTAGGAAAAGGCTTTGCTGTAGAACTTTCATACTTAACAAATACTAAGGTTAATTCTGTAGACCTAATTTACCCTGGGAAGCATTTTGTCTTATATGAACAAGTCATGTTAATCATGCAAAACAGAATCCTTTATAACATAAAGGCAATTTTAAAATCCTAGATGCAGAAAATACAATACTATTTGCTTAACAATTCAGTAAGTGGAAAAAGCCAAAAGCTTTCATAGTTTAAGAGCTTCTGTTCTATCCTGAGCAATTCTATGTATATCAGGTTAAATATATATTAAATATCTAGGTTCTCTAGAATGAATAAGTAACAGAATCTATGTAACGCTATTAATTATTAATAAATTCCATAATATAGCAGTAGTATTAGAGAAGTTTTAAGGCTCCGAAGGGAATATTTGGATTTGTAAAGAGACATACTCAGATATCAGTAAGATGCACTTAATGAAAAAAAGAAACAATAGATCATTTTGATTTCTAAATCTCTAACTTTTATTCTAAAAATTTATTTTTCCCTCACAGTATTTTCAAAATACCTTTTAAAAGGCTGAGATTCCACTTATCTGCCATCTTATATTATGTGCAAACAGAAGAAAATTTATTCAGTTGTTTTTTAGCTAGAGAAGTGCAAAACATTATGTCTGAAACATTTTTCTGTCTTCCCCCAGTTCTTTCCTGTCCTCCACAAAGTATCTTTTAGGACTAATTTATAAGTTTGAAATAAATTATGATACATAGGCTAAGAATAAATTCCAGTCTGGAGTAGAGGCCATATTTAGACTCTTAGAACCTTGCGAGACAAGAATTTCAGAGTGGTGGGGTAACTGCAACAGGCCTGGTAGAGAGCTAAAGAAGACTGGACCACACCATAAGTCCATCCACCACAGCACCCCTTCTCCTGTGGTGGGTCCTAGCTAGTACAGTCTCCCAGCTTAAGCAACCTTCCCAGCAAAAATATCATGCATTGCAAACAATATCTCAGCATTTAATAACTTCGGATGGATTTTCCTCACCACCACTGCATGAATTCATCAAATCTTTTTTTGAACCAGTAGAAACTTTGGCACTTGCAGCATCATGTAGCAAGTAGTTGCATAGAAGTGCAGTTTTTAGAAATACCCCATCCTTCCCCCATACCCCTGTTTGTTTTTTTTTAAACTAGCTAATTTCATTTAATACTCAGATTAATTGTAATATGATGGATAGTAAGTAGCTGTTTTCAATTCACTTCTTTAGCAGGGATGGCTTTATACTTTCTGGAAACTCATAGGAATTTGATTAAACTTTATTAGTTCTCCAGTTAACAATTATACAGTTGACTGTTTTCATTCAGAAGAGGCAGTTGTGTCTTTGAGAACATGAGCTATAGTGATTAAGGAAGCAGGACAGAGAAAAGGCCAACCAGAAGCAAAAAGGCACAAAGTTCCCCTGCTGCAGTTTGGGCAGTCACATCAGAACATCATGACATTTACAGAAGACTTGAAGACAGTATTCCCTGAGCCCCTTCTCAGAAATTCACCTATCACCTGGTCACAAAACACATATTTCACATCACACGACTGAGTCAGGAAACGATGTTTGTACTGGGGTAATTTGATGGATGTGTAAATAGATCTATGGCCATTTCTTCTGAAGAAAGACAAGATTACAGAGCCAATCAAGCTTTTGCTATATGGCTCCAGCCTATGGATCCTGTTACAAGTTGACATCTGTGATGTTAATGTGTATGATTTCTGGAGATCTTTCATAAAACTGCATGATTGGGAATTTGAAATGTTGTAGCGATAGCCATAATATTTAGCCATTCTAGCTCTAGCCCCCTGCTCAGCTGAAAAAGAACTAGATGATGCTGCTTTTCTATTACCTGCAGCACTGTGAGTTTATTGAAATATATAGCCATCTTGTTCTCATCACCACAGGAAGTGTGACTTATTTACATGTATGAATGTATTGCACATTTATTGAATGTTTGGTACAGAGCAGAACAGCTCTGTAAAAGCTGATTAAGACATTATGCCGAACTAAAAATTGGATGCTTTGTGAATATCCGCGTTTTGGCCTTTCCCCAAATGTCTTCCCCCAACAAAGTGAAAGAGGACAGCTGGAGCAGACTAACTTTCTGTGCACAAGACTTTTTTTCTTTCCTTTTGAAGGTATTACTTGCATGTTACTACATTTATATAAAGGATCCTTATTCTTTCCCATATATAGTAAATTGCACTCCAGTATGTGAATGTTGTACAGCCTTCCCCTCCAAATACAAAATAGAATTATCCTTGCTGTCATTCAAGGCTTTTTTCCCCATTACAAAGATTTGATGCAAATCTATTTTTGTTTGGTCTGTTTTATGCTGACAGCAATTAATTCTAAAGCCTACAGCATAAAGATATACAAGTATCACATATGTTTTTAATCTGCAAGCAAGTTATCCAATTATTTTAGGTAAACTTTATGATCACAACCATTCTTACCAACTCTGATATGATAGGTTATTTTCTTCTTAATGGCTTAGGACACGTGTACACTGCTATGGGGAATATACTCTTGAACACTCCTCATGTTTTACCTCCTGATCTTGAAATAGTAATATGATCAATGAGCACATTTTGTTTATACTTATTAGTAAAAAGACACTAAAAGCATGATGGGAAATAATACTCCATGTCTTAGGACTCAAACAAGTTCTCTTTATAAATAGAACTTATGTAAATCACAAACTTGACAAATTTCATGGATTAGTCATGGTGGAAATATCAGATTTCATGGTTTAAAACAGATTAATAGGAAAATCATATTAGAATCCCAATTATCCAAATTCTGCATTTTGGTGAAGAGTGAAATGTAAAATAGTGATAGCTCCAATGTCCCTTCACTTATTTACACTTGCACCGAGTCACATATAGAGTGTAAATCTTCCTCATCAGCTAAGTACCTTGTAAAGTTTCTGTAATCTATATTTAGCTACATTAGGCAAGACACACCAGAACATCAGAAATTAGAGAGCCTCTAGTATATTCAAGCTATTTCAATGCATTTTTCCATTAAATTATCCTAACTGAAAAAAAAATTGTCACCTTATAGAAGAGCATTAACTACAGGATGAAACAGACTGAAATGAAAGCTGCTTTTTACACAATTATTAATATTTAGTTCATTTATTTAAAAACTGGGGACAGAATCTCCTACAGAATTTCTACCTTAGCAGAGTATCTTGGTATTCTGGGAAAAATATAAATTCATACCAGTGAAAAACAACATTTGGAGTTAAGAGAAACTATCAGTTTTCATGGCTTTTATGTCTTCCATGATGATGTAATTTAAAGTGAGGCCTTATTTAAAAGAGAGGTTACATATAACCATGTGATTCAAAGAGACTTGTTGACTATATAACTATTTGGCTCAATGCCTGTATCTCTTCTACTTAGTTGTATAGACCACTTGTAATCTTTGCATATGAAGACAGCCAATTTGTCAGACATTTGCTTTAATTCTCTTTGTCTTCTTTTCAATATCCTTCATACACATCCTGGTCATCAATATCATATATCTGACTGGAGGATGGAAATTCATTTGTGTCTCCGTCTTATTTCCTTTGCATGCAATCCTCCTGGGTCTTATAGGATGTACCTAATAAGAACCACATTATTCTGCTAAAGGAAGTCCTTGAGCAGACTTTGAGAAGCAGTATGGCAAATTAGTTTCAGAGTGTGGAAGGTCAGGTTGGAAATAAAAAGCTGCAGTTATCTGCAGAATTTGCTGCAGTTCAGATATAAAGAAAAAGAGGTCTAACTTTCAAGAAAGGTTTTGTTTGATGTTTTTCCTTTAGAAAGCTGGATTAATTTATCCACAAACATTAATGTGTTGGATATGAGCTGAAACGAATTAAAATTAGCTTTTAGTTAATTTCACATTTCTAATATATGAGCAATCACACTTCACTTCCAAGTGTATTTAAACACTTTTGTTTCCACCAACTTGGAACATTATTTGCAACAAATTCTATACCATTCAGATATTTAAATTTAGAAGTGTGTTTCAGTCTGAACACAAACAGCCCATTGCCAGCCATTGCAGCCTGGCTGGCAATGCCAGGTTTATAGCTGTCCTTGCAACCTTAATTCTGCCCCCTGGTGTCTATAAATTATAATTATTTCTAACTAAACAATTTTTTACTCTAGGATCTCAGTGTCATTCTGTTCACAGGCTAAAAGTTTCTTACAGAGTGATGTTGCTTTCCACTACTACCAAAGTTTTTAAATTGCTGCCTTTGGTAAGCATCCCCCTGAAACCATGTTACTATTTAATTCCTGGGCTTTTCTGTGCTGCTCATCACCATATCTGGATATCTGTAAAAGACTAACAAACTGCTTTCCACATCTTCTTTGTGATATGAAAAGAGCATTATCATCTGTGTGGGAAAAGATGGTGCACAGACATTGGGCATAGTTTCAAAAGTTTTTGCTTGTTGCAGATGTCTTGGTCATTTGGTCATCTCACAGTAGAACCTGGGAATGATCAAGTAGATGTGAAGGAGGATGGGGATAATGATACCATCAGGCCTTCGTGTCACAAGATGAGGGACGACACACGACGGTTGGAGGGATGGGGGGCTAGTAAGGAAGTTCAGCCCATTACCCTGCAGCATGCTGGGGACACAACAGCGCAGCCAAAATCTCATGGAGATGAGCCAGGGGCTCCTGGGATACTAACAGCCAAAAGGGAAAAAACAGGGAAACACCTCAAGGGAATTAATGGGTGTTTCTCTGGAAAAGGGACACAGCTAACTGCCCAGCTGATGTGCCGC